>WNWK01034730.1:0-20267 GCA_009830355.1 Cherax destructor
AGCACATTTGTTACAATGCTAGCATACTGCTGCTACACTGCTACCATACTACTGCTATACTGCTAGCATACTGCTACACTGCTAGCACATTGCTGCTACACTACTAGTATACTGCTAGCACACTGCTGCTACACTGCTAGCACATTGCTATTACACTATCATACTGCTGTTACACTGCTAGCACACTGCTGCTACACTGATAATACACATTTGGCACAATGTTGCTACACTGAGATACATCTATGACAGGTTTCGAGAGTGTTCCTGTTCTTGCAACTTTGCCTGTAACTAGACTTTTTCATCTTTTTTTTTTGTTCAAGGAGACTGTTGGTGCTGGCAGCCCCCCGCAAACATATCCACCAGTCTGGTTAATCTGACACTTGGCGGAGAAGGTGGTCCAGTTTCCTCTAGACGACTTGTTGACTTGTCTCGGCGGTGTTTCTGCTGGTTATGTGTCGAACACTGTAGACCAGGGATATTGATATAGTGTTCTCTTATTATGTGCAAGGCTCCCCTACTTTTCACTGCCTTCATTTTACACTTCCTCTCATATTTCTCAGCCCAGCAAGTTGTTATGGTTGAGCACAGGTTTGGGACCAGGACCTCCAGTATCTTCATTGTACATAATTTCACGTATCTTTCTTCTGTTCAAGAGACTACACATCCAGTAGTTTTGAGCTTCCCAGTATTGTAGATGTTTTACTGGGTGTATGTAGGCAGCGAACCATCTGTTATGTTGCTGCTCTGATGTCTCCCCTGCAGTGAAATCAACACTGAATAATATTCTGTGAGAGCCATCACAAGTGATTTGAATAGTGTCACCAATGGTAATATCACTCGTTTTGAAAATTCTCATTAGCAACCCCATTATTTGTCAACCATTCGCAATATTATTGTGTTCTTTAAAAGACAGATCAGTTGACATTATTACCCTCAGGTCTTTCACACGTTCTTTTCATCCTGTTAGCTAGTCCTCCTGTCTTGTGTATACTGACCTTTACCTCATCTTTTTCCTTTATGCTAGAAGTTGGAATTTGTCATAATTGAACACCATGTTATTTTGTACTGCTCACAGAAACATTTTACTTATATCCTCTTGCAACTTTTCAATGTCTACTACTGAAGTGACTTTAATGTTTATTTTGAAATGTCTACATAATGACACGAAGCTGTGAAGTGTTGACGTCTGCTATGATGATGAGAAATAGAAAAGGAGCCAGAACGATATCCTGGGGTACTGAGTCTTTCACTTCGCTAAGGTTATATTTTGCATTGTTTGCTACAGTTATACCAAAGGACATCATTTTGTGTGTTATCACACCATGGTAGCACTGGCCATCTGCCTTCCCTGAGTCCATGTAGTCCACGTCTGCAATTTGATTTTCTTGTGAAGCTTCAGTAATATTGTGGTGATGGTAGAGCAGCTGTGACAAGCATCTTCCCACGTTATATCCAGGTTGGTGTGGGCTGCGCTTCCCGGGGGGTTACATCAAGTTTGTAATTTGCCATCTCATCACACTTTCATAAAACTGTGATGATATCTGATGTTAGTGATGTAGTGATGCTTACTGTCAGTGCTAGTAGTTTGTAGTGATGCTAGTGCTACTGGTCTGTAGTGATGCTAGTGCTACTGGTCTGTAGTGATGCTAGTGCTACTGGTCTGTAGTGATGCTAGTGCTACTTGTCTGTAGTGATGCTAGTGCTACTGGTCTGTAGTGATGCTAGTGCTACTGGTCTGTAGTGATGTGTGATGCTAGTGCTACTGGTCTGTAGTGATGCTAGTGCTACTGGTCTGTAATGATGTGTGATGCCAGTGCTACTGGTCTGTAGTGATGCTAGTGCTACTGGTCTGTAGTGATGTGTGATGCCAGTGCTACTGGTCTGTAGTGATGTGTGATGCTAGTGCTACTGGTCTGTAGTGATGTGTGATGCCAGTGCTACTGGTCTGTAGTGATGTGTGATGCCAGTGCTACTGGTCTGTAGTGATGTGTGATGCTAGTGCTACTGGTCTGTAGTGATGTGTGATGCTAGTGCTACTGGTCTGTAGTGATGTGTGATGCTAGTGCTACTGGTCTGTAGTGATGTGTGATGCTAGTGCTACTGGTCTGTAGTGATGTGTGATGCCAGTGCTGCTGGTCTGTAGTGATGTGTGATGCCAGTGCTACTGGTCTGTAGTGATGTGTGATGCTAGTGCTACTGGTCTGTAGTGATGTGTGATCTAGTGCTACTGGTCTGTAGTGATGTGTGATGCTAGTGCTACTGGTCTGTAGTGATGTGTGATGCCAGTGCTACTGGTCTGTAGTGATGTGTGATGCTAGTGCTACTGGTCTGTAGTGATGTGTGATGCCACTGCTACTGGTCTGTAGTGATGTGTGATGCCAGTGCTACTGGTCTGTAGTGATGTGTGATGCCAGTGCTACTAGTCTGTAGTGATGCTAGTGCTACTGGTCTGTAGTGATGCTAGTGCTACTGATCTGTAGTGATGCTAGTGCTACTGGTCTGTAGTGATGTGTGATGCCAGTGCTACTGGTCTGTAGTGATGTGTGATGCTAGTGCTACTGGTCTGTAGTGATGTGTGATGAGAGTGCTACTGGTCTGTAGTGATGTGTGATGCCAGTGCTACTGGTCTGTAGTGATGTGTGATGCTAGTGCTACTGGTCTGTAGTGATGTGTGATGCTAGTGCTACTGGTCTATAGTGATGTGTGATGCCAGTGCTACTGGTCTGTAGTGATGTGTGATGCTAGTGCTACTGGTCTGTAGTGATGTGTGATGCTAGTGCTACTGGTCTGTAGTGATGTGTGATGCTAGTGCTACTGGTCTGTAGTGATGTGTGATGCCAGTGCTACTGGTCTGTAGTGATGTGTGATGCTAGTGCTACTGGTCTGTAGTGATGTGTGATGCCACTGCTACTGGTCTGTAGTGATGTGTGATGCCAGTGCTACTGGTCTGTAGTGATGTGTGATGCCAGTGCTACTAGTCTGTAGTGATGCTAGTGATACTGGTCTGTAGTGATGTGTGATGCCAGTGCTACTGGTCTGTAGTGATGTGTGATGCTAGTGCTACTGGTCTGTAGTGATGTGTGATGCCAGTGCTACTGGTCTGTAGTGATGTGTGATGCTAGTGCTACTGGTCTGTAGTGATGTGTGATGAGAGTGCTACTGGTCTGTAGTGATGTGTGATGCTAGTGCTACTGGTCTGTAGTGATGTGTGATGCTAGTGCTACTGGTCTGTAGTGATGTGTGATGCTAGTGCTACTGGTCTGTAGTGATGTGTGATGCCAGTGCTACTGGTCTGTAGTGATGAGTGATGCTAGTGCTACTGGTCTGTAGTGATGTGTGATGCCAGTGGTACTGGTCTGTAGTGATGTGTAATGCCAGTGCTACTGGTCTGTAGTGATGTGTGATGCTAGTGCTACTGGTCTGTAGTGATGTGTGATGCCAGTGCTACTGGTCTGTATTGATGTGTGATGCTAGTGCTATTGGTATGTAGTGATGTGTGATGATAGTACTACTGGTCTGTAGTGATGTGTGATGCCAGTGCTACTAGTCTGTAGTGATGCTAGTGCTACTGGTCTGTAGTGATGTGTGATGTTAGTGCTACTGGTCTGTAGTGATGTGTGATGCCAGTGCTACTGGTCTGTAGTGATGTGTGATGATAGTGCTACTGGTCTGTAGTGATGTGTGATGATAGTGCTACTGGTCTGTAGTGATGTGTGATGATAGTGCTACTGGTCTGTAGTGATGTGTGATGCTAGTGCTACTGGTCTGTAGTGATGATAGTGCTACTGGTCTGTAGTGATGTGTGATGCTAGTGCTACTGGTCTGTAGTGATGATAGTGCTACTGGTCTGTAGTGATGTGTGATGATAGTGCTACTGGTCTGTAGTGATGATAGTGCTACTGGTCTGTAGTGATGTGTGATGATAGTGCTACTGGTCTGTAGTGATGTGTGATGATAGTGCTACTGGTCTGTAGTGATGTGTGATGATAGTGCTACTGGTCTGTAGTGATGTGTGATGATAGTGCTACTGGTCTGTAGTGATGTGTGATGATAGTGCTACTGGTCTGTAGTGATGTGTGATGATAGTGCTACTGGTCTGTAGTGATGTGTGATGATAGTGCTACTGGTCTGTAGTGATGTGTGATGATAGTGCTACTGGTCTGGAAATTTAAGGCGGCACTGAGGTTTCCACTATACCAAGGAGTTGTCCCCACTTGTTAAGGTCTACTGATAAGTCTAACAGCTTTCTAAATCTTAAGGAAGATATCGCATCAGTATATGAAGGTGACGAGTCCGCCTCCACAACTTTTTTATCCTCATCACCGACACAACGAAAGTTGAAATTTTCAAGAAGAAACTGGACTAGTATCTCCTACACTTCACTCGTCTAATACTGACCCCGCGGCTCGGTCACTGACCCCCACGGCTTAGTCGCTAATCCCGCGGCTCTGTCACTGACCCTCGAGGCTCTGTCGCTGACCCCCGAGGCTCTGTCTCTGACCCCCGAGGCTCTGTCGCTGACCCCCGAGGCTCTGTCGCTGACCCCCCGAGGCTCTGTCGCTGACCCCCGAGGCTCTGTCGCTCACCCCCGAGGCTTGGTCACTGACTCTGCGGCTCAGTCACTGACTCTGCGGCTCAGTCACTGACTCTGCGGCTCGGTCACTGACTCTGCGGCTCGGTCACTGACTCTGCGGCTCGGTCACTGACTCTGCGGCTCAGTCACTGACTCTGCGGCTCAGTCACTGACTCTGCGGCTCAGTCACTGATGACTCTGCGGCTCAGTCACTGATGACTCTGCGGCTCAGTCACTGACTCTGCGGCTCGGTCACTGACTCTGCGGCTCGGTCACTGACTCTGCGGCTCAGTCACTGACTCTGCGGCTCAGTCACTGACTCTGCGGCTCAGTCACTGAATCTGCGGCTCAGTCACTGACTCTGCGGCTCAGTCACTGACTCTGTGGCTCAGTCACTGACTCTGCGGCTCAGTCACTGACTCTGCGGCTCAGTCACTGAATCTGCGGCTCAGTCACTGACTCTGCGGCTCAGTCACTGACTCTGTGGCTCAGTCACTGACTCTGCGGCTCAGTCACTGACTGCGGCTCTGTCACTGACTCTGCGGCTCAGTCACTGACTCTGTGGCTCAGTCACTGACTCCGCGGCTCAGTCACTGACTCTGCGGCTCAGTCACTGACTCTGCGGCTCAGTCACTGACTCCGCGGCTCAGTCACTGACTCTGCGGCTCGGTCACTGACTCTGCGGCTCGGTCACTGACTCTGCAGCTTAGTCACTGACTCTGCAGCTCATTCACTGACTCTGCGGCTCAGTCACTGACTCCGCGGCTCAGTCACTGACTCTGTGGCTCAGTCACTGACTCTGTGGCTCAGTCACTGACTCTGCGGCTCATTCACTGACTCTGCATCTCATTCACTGACTCTGCAGCTCATTCACTGACTCCGCGGCTCAGTCACTGACTCTGCGGCTCAGTCACTGACTCTGCGGCTCAGTCACTGACTCTGCGGCTCAGTCACTGACTCTGCAGCTCAGTCACTGACTCTGCGGCTCGGTCACTGACTCTGCGGCTCAGTCACTGACTCTGCGGCTCAGTCACTGACTCTGCGGCTCAGTCACTGACTCTGCGGCTCAGTCACTGACTCTGCAGCTCAGTCACTGACTCTGCAGCTCATTCACTGACTCTGCGGCTCAGTCACTGACTCCGCGGCTCAGTCACTGACTCCGCGGCTCAGTCACTGACTCTGCAGCTCGGTCACTGACTCTGCAGCTCATTCACTGACTCTGCGGCTCAGTCACTGACTCTGCGGCTCAGTCACTGACTCCGCGGCTCAGTCACTGACTCTGTGGCTCAGTCACTGACTCTGCGGCTCAGTCACTGACTGCGGCTCGGTCATTATTCCAGACTATGGAGCAAACTCTCCAGGCTGAGGGACTGACCACTTCAAATATACATCTTCAAGGACTGATTACATCGTCTTCACATCTGCACTGCTTGTGCTGCCGACTGAAGAAGTCTACTGTGTAGGCGAAAGGTTTCGAAATAAAGATGCCTAAGTGTTACACATGTGTCTTACTTACCAACCTGTTAGTGTTGTATAACATCATCATATTCACTAGAACACAGGTTAGAAATAACAACTATTACCAAATACACAAACATAAAGGTAAGTGGATAATGAATGTAAGAGGAATTTTGTAAGATTTACTTGTCATCAGAGAAAATATTAGCGATTCTGCCAGAGTGCAATACATTTAACAGACTGCCATTATGTTAGGTTGTCGTCTGTTAATAAAATGAATCAATTGAAAGTGAACAAGGGCAGTAACTGAAACATTAAAATGAGACAATAAACATGAAAAAATGAACAGAAAACGGAAAGCCAGTAGGTTGAACTCACCACAGTGAGATAATAACTGATCAAAACTTATGCGACACTCACATAAGAAAGAAGTGTACATAAATGGTTCATAGAACCGACAGGATGATGAATTAGACACTTATGCAACACTTGGTATCTTTCTTTGGGAAACGTTTCGCCAACCAGTGGCTTCCTCAGGTCAATACAGAGAAGAATGGTTGAACTTAAAGGCGTGGTTGACAGATAGGCAGCAGAGAGTTTGCATAAATGGGGAGAAATCAGAGTGGGGAAGCATCACAAGCGGTGTTCCACAGGGGTCAGTGTTGGGCCCCTTGTTGTTCACAATCTACATAAACGACATAGATGAGGGAATAAATAGCGACATAAGCAAGTTTGCCGATGACACCAAAATAGGCCGTCCAATTCATTCTGATGAGGACATTAGAACACTCCAGGAAGATTTGAATAGACTGATGCAGTGGTCGGAGAAGTGGCAGATGCAGTTTAACATAGACAAATGCAAAGTTCTAAACACTGGACAGGACAATAACCATGCCACATATAAACTAAATAATGTAGATCTTAATATTACTGATTGCGAAAAGGATTTAGGAGTTCTGGTTAGCAGTAATCTAAACCCAAGACAGCAGTGCATAAATGTTCGCAATAAAGCGAACGGAATCCTTGGCTTCATATCAAGAAGCATAAATAATAGGAGTCCTCAGGTTGTTCTTCAACTCTATATATCCTTGGTTAGGCCTCATCTAGATTATGCTGCACAGTTTTGGTCACCGTATTACAGAATGGATATAAATGCTCTGTTGATCCCATGTATCAGAAATCTTCCCTATGAGGATAGACTGAGGGTCCTGAATCTGCACTCTCTAGAAAGGCGAAGAATTAGGGGGGCTATGATTGAGGTGTATAAATGGAAAACAGGAATAAATAAAGGGGATGTAAATAGAGTGCTAAAAATATCTAGCCTTATGAGTGGGTGTGGGTGGGTGTGAGTTGGACCTGACCAGCTTGTGCTACTAGGTCTGATGCCGTGAATGTGACCTGACCTGTCTAGGTTGGGTCATTGGCTTAAGCCGGTGGGAGACTTGGATCTGCCTCGCATGGGCCAGTAGACCTGCTGCAGTGTTCCTTCTTATGTTCTTAAGATCAGAAGGAGTTTGAGGTAATTAGTACCTGTGCCTGGAGTCGATGTGTTCAGTCCATCACTCTTAATAAGAGTACAGCATATGTACGGAGCAGCAGCTTATAGACTGAGGAAGCCACTGCTTGGCGAAACCTTTCTAAAATAAAGATACCCGAGTGTTGAACAAGTGTCTATCATAAACTAAATAGTTATAACTATAACTATAATTTTTAAAGGGGTGAACCGGTAAGCCAGCGGAAGGCCTCGGTCAGATGACCAAAAGCTCCAACGGGAAAATATTTCCTGACGAACCTTACCTAACCTAACAAGTGTCTAATTCGTCACAAGAAATAAGGAGCATTGCCACAGGCTTTCTGGCCCATGCTAGGCACGTCCAAGTCACACCCACACCCACTCATGTACATGTCTAACCTATTTTTAAAGCTACACAAGGTTTTATCTTCAATGACGCTAGTCAGGAGTTTGTTCCACTTGTTCATAACTCTATTACCAACCAGTGCTACTAGTCCTGTCTTGGTTAGATATTTGTACAAGAATGGTATACAATACCGACAATATGAAATTCTAGGACTAGAATCTGTATTGGTAAAGCCACTGGATGGCGAAACGTCTACAATAAAGATACCCAGATGTTGCACATGTGTCTATTTCATAGATATTTTTAGCACGTTATTTACATCCCCCTTATTTATTCCTGTTTTTCCATTTATACACCTCAATGATATTTCCCCTAGTGCTATATCTTTCTAGAGAGTGCTGATTCAGGGCCCTTCAGTCTGCCCTTGTAGGAAACATATCTGATACGTAGAGTCAACTTTGTCATCCTCCTCTGTACGTTTTCCAGCACATTTATATCCATTCTGTAATACGGTGAGCAGAACTGAGCAGAATAATCTAAATGAAGCCTCACCAACGATATATAGAGATGAAGAATAACCTGAGGATTCTTGTCATCTATCAACATTGTCTTAGCCACAGTGAAATACTGTGTATACGGTGATCAACTGAGCTCAGACAAACGACGATGTCAAAGGCAATGGTAGTGAGAAGGTTCCATAGGTCTTGTGGGAGAGAAGAGTCCACATGACGTTGACGCAGAGTAAAAAAACAAAAGAGGCATCATCAACTTGAGACTTAGAAAGAATAAGGTGGTAAATTAGACACATATGCAACACTTGGGTATCTTTATTGAGGAAACGTTTCGCCACACAGTGGCTTCATCAGTCCATACAAAGGAGAATCGTGAAGAACAGGAGGAGTATGAGGTGGTCAGTCCCTCAATCTTGAGTCGATGTTGTCAGTCCATCAATCTTGAATAGACGTTTCGCCACTGTGTGGCGAAACGTTTCCTCAATAAAGATACCCAAGTGTTGCATATGTATCTAATTTACCAACTCGTCGGTTCTCTGAACCATTCATTTACAAAGAATAAGGTGTCTAAGCAAGAGGTGGGCATGACCAGGAAAGGGAGTGCCCAAGCATTTGAATTCAGCACCCTGGGCACTCCCTTTCCTGATCATGCCTACCTCTTACTTCAACAGCTCATTCTTTCTAAGTCTCAAATTGATGCCTTCTTTGTTCACCGTCAACGTCACCGTCAACGTGTTTTGTTTTCTTGTGTCCAACAAGACCTGTGTAACCTTCTCACAACCATTGCCTGAAATTGTTCGCCTTAATTCGCAAATACGACGATGATTTAAACCTTTTCAATGTCCCTTACGTAGATCTATTTTGACGGCAGTTTCGCTGCTCATGTAGTACACGTGTCACGCACAGTACCTTCAAACACGTGTCACGCACAGTACCCTCAAACACGTGTCACGCACAGTACCCTCAAACACGTGTCACGCACAGTACCCTCAAACACGTGTCACGCACAGTACCCTCAAACACGTGTCACGCACAGTACCCTCAAACAAGCTGAGCAGTAAATTTTGTTCTAGACATGAGAGAATAAGTCTCTTAAGAGTGCACATTATAACAATAATTCTGCTTGACGAAGTGCACATGAAAAGCAAACCTCTGACCTTGTTGTGTTTTGATAAAAATTCCGAATTTGTGGTGTTTTTAGGATGGTTTTATTAGCTGTTTCTTGGTATCAACTGATAGAATGAAAGACATATTACTGTAATAGAAATAATTCTGGTTGATTTCAAGATCAGAAATAGCTTGAAACAGGGCTCAAAGTAGAGGGAAAATTCCATTGTTTAAGATTTTCTTAAGGATGGGTAAGACTTTCCTTCTACAACTCTCGGTGTGTTTTATGGGGTTTACCAGGTTTGATTAAACTATTTGAAAGATCTAAACCATGACCAATCATTCCTGGTTATATTTTATTATCAAAGAAATAAAGAAAAACTTCAATTTATGATGAATTGAAAATTTAATGTAAATGTAATATAGGAGAGACTTGAGGATGTGATTAATGAAGGAAATGTCTGCAGTGTTTATTTTAGATTCTGCTTCTAAAATGGAATTTGTTGAATTCTGTGTAAAACTGGTCAAATTATCGTATTTTGCGCACATTATAAAAGGTGGTTCTGATAGCTGACTGACAGTTTCTTGTGCTCACTCATACAGCACAAGCCATACTAGAGACACAGCTAGGAATTTGGTCGTATTGAGCAATGGAATTGCATTAAACTAGGACTCAAAATGGGAAAAATCGACGATGCGTAAACAGCGCCCAGATCGCTAACTTTGCGCCTGAGTAATTCCCTAAGTTTCCCATCAAATTTCATATTTTTTATATTACCTTCAGAAAAATAATTCTCAATTTCAGAAAAAAAAATTCTTGAAAACTCCCGACACTGTTGGGTGTCCAGAGACACATGATAACAGTAGTGTTGGAGAAGTGATGATAACAGTAGTGTTGGAGAAGTGATAACAGTAGTGTTGGAGGACTGATGATAACAGTAGTGTTGGAGGACTGATGATAACAGTAGTGTTGGAGGACTGATGATAACAGTAGTGTTGGAGGACTGATGATAACAGTACTATTGGAGGACTGATGATAACAGAAGTGTTGGAGGACTGATGATAACAGTAGTATTGGAGGACTGATGATAACAGAAGTGTTAGAGGACTGATGATAACAGTAGTGTTGGAGAAGTGATGATAACAGTAGTGTTGGAGGACTGATGATAACAGTAGTGTTGGAGGACTGATGATAACAGTAGTGTTGGAGGACTGATGATAACAGTAGTGTTGGAGAAGTGATGATAACAGTAGTGTTGGAGGACTGATGATAACAGTAGTGTTGGAGGACTGATGATAACAGTAGTGTTGGAGGACTGATGATAACAGTAGTGTTGGAGGACTGATGATAACAGTAGTGTTGGAGGACTGATGATAACAGTACTATTGGAGGACTGATGATAACATAAGTGTTGGAGGACTGATGATAACAGTAGTATTGGAGGACTGATGATAACAGAAGTGTTGGAGGACTGATGATAACAGTAGTGTTGGAGGACTGATGATAACAGTAGTGTTGGAGGACTGATGATAACAGTAGTGTTGGAGGACTGATGATAACAGTAGTGTTGGAGGACTGATGATAACAGAAGTGTTGGAGGACTGATGATAACAGAAGTGTTGGAGGACTGATGATAACAGTAGTGTTGGAGGACTGATGATAACAGTAGTATTGGAGGACTGATGATAACAGTAGTATTGGAGGACTGATGATAACAGCAGCGTTGGAGAAGTGATAACAGTAACAGTAGTGTTGGAGGACTGATAATAACAGTAGTGTTGGAGGACTGATCATAACAGTAGTGTTGGAGGACTGATAACAGAAGTGTTGGAGGACTGATGATAACAGTAGCGTTGGAGAAGTGATGATAACAGTAGTATTGGAGGAGTGATGATAACAGTAGTATTGGAGGAGTGATGATAACAGTAGTGTTGGAGGACTGATGATAACAGTAGCGTTGGAGAAGTGATAACAGTAACAGTAGTGTTGGAGGACTGATTATAACAGTAGTGTTGGAGGAGCATGATAACAGTAGTGTAGGAGAAGCTATGATAATAGTAGTGTTGGAATGATGATAACAGTAGTGTTGGAGGAGTGATGATAACAGTAGCGTTGAGGACTGTGATAACAGTAGTGTTGGAGTGATGATAACAGTAGTGTTGGAAGTGATGATAACAGTAGTGTTGAGAAGAGATGATAACATTAGTGGTAGTGGAGACATAACAAGTGTTGGAGAAGTGATGATGACAGTAGTATTGAGAAGTGATGATGACAGAGTGTTGAGTAGATGATGATAGTAGTGTTTGGAGGGGTGATGATAGCAGTAGTTTTGGAGGAATGATAACAGTAGTGTTAGAGAAGCAGTGATAACAGTAGTGTTGGAGAATTGATAATAACAGTAGTGTTGGTGGTGGTGACAGTAGTGTTGGTGGTGGTGGTAACAGTAGTGTTGGTGGTGGTGGTGACAGTAGTGTTGGTTTTGGTGGTGACAGTAGTATTGGTGGTGGTGGTAACAGTAGTGTTGGTGGTGGTGGTGGTGACAGTAGTGGTAGGGGTGGTGGTGACAGTAGTGTTGGTGGTGGTGGTAACAGTAGTGTTGGTGGTGGTGGTAGTGACAGTAGTGGTAGGGGTGGTGGTGACAGTAGTGTTGGTGGTGGTGGTGGTGACAGTAGTGGTGTTGGTGGTGGTGGTGGTGACAGTACTGGTGGTAATACTGTACTTTCATTGTGAGGGAGGATGTGTGGAGGCTGGTGTCAGTACAGTAGTAACTCCACTACACCTCAACCAGACATATGTGTTACAGTAAATTTACAGTTAGAAGAGACACGTGTTGAGGTGGCGTCCAGGTGTAGTGGAGATACCTGGAGAGGGTTTCAGGGGTCAACGCCCCCGCGGCCCGGTCTGAGACCAGGCCTCGTGGTGGATCAGAGACTGATCAAGCAGGCTGTTACTACTGGTAGATATCACAAATATGTTAAAGCCCAAACAATGGCTAATGCTTCTTGCTCAGTAACAGAATAATTACGCTGAGCCTTGGTTAAGACTCGACTAACAAATGCAGCTGGGTTAAACTTGTCATTAGTGTGTTGCGCTAGGAGGAACCATCACAATAACAGTAGCGTCTGTTGTCACATAGAAAGGCTTTTCAAAATCAGAACATTTTAATACAGGATAAATTAGCTTATGTTTTAATGTCCAGAATATTCTTTCTTGATGGAAGGTCTAAGTGAAAGAGCATCTTTCTTAAGTAATTCAGTTAACAGAGCTGCAGTGGAAGAAAAAAATGCAATGAAAGCTCTGTAGAAACCAGCTAAGCCCAAAAAGCATCAGCAGTGTTAGGTTTCGGAACATTCTGAAGGACAGTTACCTGACTTTGGTTGGTGGCAACGCCTCTTGGAGTTACTACGTGACCAAGAACCTTGTTTTCTGATCAGGGGAATTGATATTTTGAGCTTTATCATTAAATTGTCTTCTTCAAGCTTACAAAGTACCTAATCTAGTCTCTCGAGATGAGTTTCCACGTTTTTTGACATGACCTGATGAGGTGGAGAAGGCTGTTAACCCACGGCAGTCCTCATGAAGGAGGACTTACCAAAACCCTTTTAACAAGTCTAACGTAGAGAAAACTACCATTGCATTGTGTAATAAGTCTCCCAAAACAGGAAGTGGGAAACGATCTGGAATCGTTTAGACATTCAGTTTTAGGATATCAATAACTGGACGTTAAGTACCGTCTTTACTGGGGATTAAAATCATTGATGCATCTCAGGGTGAAATTACTATGTGCAATGACACCGTCATCAATCATATGGTTGAAGTCTTCTGCTATAGCGACCCGAGAATGTGGTACTCTGTAAGCAGCTACATAAATTGGTCTGGTACCAGTGGAATACGGTATTTGTTCAAGCCATCTTCTCACCCGGCAATGCTATACCTCCTCTACGTTTGTTCAATACCTGTAAAAGACTCGTGATGTCACCTGGGAAGTTACTTGTAGTTAACTCCTTTTATTCCATTGGTGGGAAAGACAGACTCTCCCCCAGGAGAAATACCACCGGGCCAGGAGCTGTGAATCAAGCCCTGCAACCATATAAAGGTCGGTACATATAGACGAGTACACGTACATTTATATTTCCTCAAATCTTCATTGGTTTTTAATGAGCAGTGCAACTCCTCCTTCCCCTTTGCTCCCTCTATCTTTCCTCAGGATCTGATATCCGGATGATAACAGACGCAATCTTCCCACCCGGATATCAGATCCTGAGGAAAGCTAGAGGGAGCAGAGGGGAAGGAGTTGCACTGCTCATTAAAAACCGATGGGGATGTGAGGAAATGGAAGGAATGGACGCAATGGGCGAAAGGGACTACATAGTAGGTACAAGTCAGTCTGGGGGACATAAGGTAATCATTGCAGTCATGTACAACCCACCACAGAACTGCAGGAAGCCAAGAGAAGAATATGAAGAGAGCAACAGAGCAATGGTGGACACACTAGCTGAGGTGGCCAGAAGAGCTCATACGGATAGAGCAAGAGCAAAGTTACTAGTTACTGGTGATTTCAATCACAAGGAGACTAATTGGGAAAACCTGGAGCCACATGGGGATCCCGAAACATGGAGAGCCAAGATGATGGATGTGGTACTGGAAAACCTCATGTATCAACATGTTAGGGAGACTACCAGAGAGAGAGGTGAGGTTGAACCAGCAAAACTGGACCTCATATTCACCCTCGGTAACTCGGACATTGAGGTCATCACATATGAAAGGCCCCTCGGAGCTAGTGATCACGTGGTTCTGAATTTGGCATATATAGCAGAGTTACAAGTAGAGAGGGTAAAAGGAGTAGGATGGGAAAAGCCAAACTACAAAAAGGGGACTACACAGGCATGAGGAACTTCCTGCAGGAGGTTCAGTGGGAAAGATAATTATTGGTAGGAAAATCAGTAAACGAAATGATGGACTACGTGACAACAAAATGCAAGGAGGCAGAGGAAAGGTTTGTTCCCAAGGGCAATAGAAATACTGGGAAGACCAGAACGAGCCCTTGGTTTACCCAAAGGTGTAAGGAGGAAAAACTAAGTGTGCTAGAGAATGGAAAAAGTGCAGAAGACAAAGGACCCAGGACAATAAAGAGATTAGTTGAAGAGCCAAAAACGAGTATGCACAGATAATAAGGGAGTCTCAGCGACAATACGAAAACGACATAGTATCGAAAGTCAAGTCTGACCCAAAGCTGTTGTATAGGAAAACAACAGTCAAGGACCACATAATTAGGCTGAGGAAGGATGGTGGGAAGCTCACAAGAAACGACCAAGTATGTGAGGAGCTCAACATGAGATTTAAGGAAGTATTTACAGTGGAGACAGAAAGGACTTCAGGAAGTCAGAATAGAGGGTACACCAACAAGGGATACACCAACAAGTGCTGCATGAAATACACACAACCGAGGAGGTGAAGAAGCTGCTAAGTGATCTTGATACCTCAAAGGCGGTGGGACCAAACATCTCTCCATGGGTCCTTAGAGAGGGAGCAGAGATGCGAAGAGACAGACACGAGGCATTAAACTACAGACCAATGTCACTGACATGTATAGTATGCAAAGTCATGGAGATTATTATCAGGAAGAGTGTAGTGGAGCACCTGGAATGGAACAAGCTTACAAACGACAACCAGCACGGATTCAGGGAAGGAAAAAATCCTGTGTCACAAATCTACTGGAGTTTTATGACAAGGTAACGGAAGACATGAGAGAGAGGTAGGTGGGTAGATTGCATTTTCTTGGACTGAAATGGATCATAGAATACCTGACAGGGAGGCAACGAGGAGTCATGGTACGTGACGAGATGTCAGAGTGGGCGAATGTGACGAGCGGGGTTTCACAGGGGTCAGTCCTAGGGCCAGTGCTATTTTTGGTATACGTGAATAACATGACGGAAAGGATAAACTCAGAAGTGTCCCTGTTTGCAGATGATGTGAAGTAAATGAGAATTAAATCGGATGAGGATCAGGCAGGACTACAGAGACACCTGGACAGGCTGCAAGCCTGGTCCAGCAACTGGCTACTCGAAATTAACCCCGCAAAATGCAAAGTCATGAAGATCGGGGAAGGACAAAGAAGACCGCAAAGAATAGGCTAGGTGGAAAAAAAACTGCAAACCTCACTCAAGGAAAAGGATCTTGGGGTGAGTATAATACCGATCACATCTCCTGAGGTGCACATCAACCAGATAACTGCTGCAGCATATGAGTGCCTGGCAAACCTGAAAATATTTTTCCGATACCTCAGTAAGGAATCGTTCAAGACACTGTACACCGTGTACATCAGGCCCACACTGGAGTATGCAGCACCAGTTTGGAACCCACACCTAGTCAAGCAGGTCAAGAAATTAGAGAAAGTGCAAAGGTTTGCAACAAGATTAGTTCCAGAGCTAAGGGGAATGTCCTACGAAGAAAGGTTAAGGGAAATCGCCCTGACGACACTGGATGACAGGAGGTTTAGGAGACATGATAAGGATATACAGAATACTGCGAGGAATTGACAAGGTGGACTGAGACAGGATGTTCCAAGATGGGACACAGCAACAAGGGGTCAGAATTAGAAGTTGAAGACTCAGATGAGTCAAAGGGATGTTACGAAGTATTTCTTTAGTCATAGAGTTGTCATTACGTGGAATAGTCTGGCTTGTGACGTAGTGGAGGCAGGAACCATACACAGTTTTAGGACGAGGTATGATAAAATTCATAGTGAAGGGAGAGAGAAGACCTACTAACGATCAGTGAAGAGGGGCCAGGAGCTATGACTCGACCCTTGCAACCACAAATAGGTGAGTACACACACACACGTCGCTACTTGTAATATTCGCTCTGATTGTTTGCTTTATAATCCGAGTTCATTAAATAATTAAACACTGAAACAAGTAAATCCTCACTAAGGCTTGATGCCATGTGTATGACGTCACGCTCATGGCACCATATTCTCCATACCATCCACCATGGTGGCCACAACCAATACTACAACATTCATGGTCAAAACACTACAACATTCATCATGGTGGTCACAACACTACAACATTCATCATGGTCACAACACAACATTCATCATGGTGGTCACAACACTACAACATTCATGGTGGTCACAACACAACATTCATCATAGTGGTCACAACACACAACATTCATCATGAGTGGCTCACACACAACAATCATCATAGTGGTCACAACACTACAACATTCATCATAGTGGTCACAACACAACATTCATCATGGTGGTCACAACACAACATTCATCATTATGGTCACAACACTACAACATTCATCATAGTGGTCACAACACAACATTCATCATGATGGTCCAACACTACAACATTCATCATGGTGGTCACAACACAACATTCATCATGGTGGTCACAACACAACATTCATCATGGTGGTCACAACACAACAACATTCATCATAGTGGTCACAACACAACATTCATCATGGTGGTCACAACACTACAACATTCATCATGGTGGTCACAACACTACAACATTCATCATGGTGGTCACAACACAACATTCATCATGGTGGTCACAACACACAACATTCATCATGGTGGTCACAACACAACATTCATCATAGTGGTCACACACTACAACATTCATCATGGTGGTCACAACACAACATTCATCATGGTGGTCACAACACAACAACATTCATCATGAGTGGTACAACACAACATTCATCATGGTGGTCACAACTACAACATTCATCATGAGTGGTCACAAAACAACATTCATCATGGTGGTCCACACAACACAACATTCATCATGGTGGTCACAACACAACAACATTCATCATGGTGGTCACAACACAAACATTCATCATGGTGGTCACAACACAACATTCATCATGGTGGTCACAACACAACAACATTCATCATGGTTGTCACAAACACAACATTCATCATAGTGGTCACAACACAACATTCATCATATGGTCACAACACAAACATTCATCAAGGTGGTCACAACACAACATTCATCATAGTGGTCACAACACAACATTCATCATGGTGGTCACAACACAACATTCATCATAGTGGTCACAACACAACATTCATCATAGTGGTCACAACACAACATTCATCATAGTGGTCACAACACAACAACATTCATCATAGTGGTCACAACACAACATTCATCATGGTGGTCACAACACTACAACATTCATCATGGTGGTCACAACACATTCATCATGGTCACAACACTACAACATTCATCATGGGGGTCACTACACAACATTCATCATGGTGGTCACAACACAACATTCATCATTATGGTCACAACACAACATTCATCATTGTGGTCACAACACTACAACATTCATCATAGTGGTCACAACACAACAACATTCATCATGGTGGTCACAACACTACAACATTTAGTATGGTGGTCACAACACAACATTCATCATGGTCACAACACTACAACATTCATCATGGTGGTCACAACACAACATTCATCATGGTGGTCACAACACTACAACATTCATCATGGTGGTCACAACACTACAACATTCATCATGGTGGTCACAACACAACATTCATCATGGTGGTCACAACACAACATTCATCATGGTGGTCACAACACTACAACATTCATCATGGTGGTCACAACACAACATTCATCATGGTGGTCACAACACTACAACATTCATCATGGTGGTCACAACACAACATTCATCATAGTGGTCACAACACAACATTCATCATGTGGTCACAAACTACAACATTCACATGGTGGTCCAACACAAGCATTCATCATAGTGGTCACAACACAAGAACATTCATCATGGTGGTCACAACACAAGAACATTCATCATGGTGGTCACAACACTACAACATTCATCATGGTGGTCACAACACAACATTCATCATGGTGGTCACAACACAACATTCATCATGGTAATCAACACTACAAACATTCATCATTTGGGCACACACTACAACATTCATCAGTGGTCACAACACAACATTCATCATAGTGGTCACAACACTACAACATTCATCATGGTCACAACACAACATTCATCATGGTGGTCACAACACAACATTCATCATAGTGGTCACAACACAACAACATTCATCATAGTGGTCTCAACACAACAACATTCATCATGGTGGTCACAACACTACAACAATCATCATAGTGGTCACAACACAACATTCATCATGGTGGTCACAACACTACAACATTCATCATTGATCACAACACAGACATTCATCATGGTCACAACACTACAACATTCATGGTGGTCACAACACAACAACATTCATCATAGTGGTCACAACACAACAACATTCAACATTCATCATAGTGGTCACAACACTACAACATCATAGTGGTCACATACATACAACATTCATCATAGTGGTCACAACACTCAACATTCATCATGGTGGTCACAACACACAACATTCATCATGGTGGTCACAAACAACAACATTCATCATGTGGTCACAACACAACAACATTCATCATAGTGGTCACAAACACTAACATTCATCATGGTGGTCACAACACAAACATTCATCATAGTGGTCACAACACAACATTCATCATGGTGGTCCAACACACAACATTCATCATAGTGGTCACAACACAACATTCATCATGGTGGTCACAACACTACAACATTCATCATGGTGGTCACAACACTACAACATTCATCATGGTGGTCACAACACTACAACATTCATCATAGTGGTCACAACACTACAACATTCATCATGGTGGTCACAACACAACATTCATCATAGTGGTCACAACACTACAACATTCATCATGGTGGTCACAACACAACAACATTCATCATAGTGTCAGCAACACAACATCTATCATGAGTGGTCACAACACAACATTCATCATGGTTGTCACAACACAACATTCATCATGGTGGTCACAACACAACATTCATCATGGTGGTACAACACAACAACATTCATCATGGTAATCAACACAAATATCATCATGTAGTGGTCACAACAACAACATTCTCATCATAGTGGTCACAACATACTAACATTCATCATGGTGGTCACTAACAATCATCATCATAGTGGCCTTCACAATCACAACATTCATCATGGTGGTCACAACACAACAACATTCATCATAGTGGTCACAACACAACATTCATCATGGGGTCACACCACAACAATCATTCTCAGTGGTCACAACACTATCAATTCTTCTCTCCTCTGGTCCCTCCTCCTTCCTTCTTCCTCCTCCCCTTTCCTCTTCCTCCTTCCTTCCTCCCCCCTCCCCTCCCTTCTCTCCTTCTTCCTCCTTCCTCTCCTCTCTCCTTCCTCCTCCCCTTCCTTCCTCCTTCCTTCCTCCCTCCCCTCCTCCTTCCTCCTCCTCCCTCCTCCTTCCTCTTCCTCCTTCCTCCTTCCTCTTCTTCCTCCTCCCTCCTCCTCCTCCTCCTTCCCTCCTCCTCCGCAGTGTTATCAGCAACGGTGGTGACGAAAGAGGGAGAGGGAAGGAGGAGGAGGTGTAGGAGAATGAAGAAGAATAAGAGCAACAAGATGAGGAAGACAGAGTAAAAAGAGGAAGAACAAGAAGAAAATGGGAAGTAAGACAAGGAGTAGGAAGAGGAAGAGGAGGAGGAACAGGAAGAGGAGGAGGAAGAGGAGGAAGAGGAAGAGGAAGAGGAGGAGGAAGAGGAAGAGGAGGAGAAAGAGAGGAGGAGAGGAAGAGAAGGAGGAGAAGAGGAGG
>WNWK01034731.1:0-20266 GCA_009830355.1 Cherax destructor
GTAGTGACACCAGGACTCGAGTCCCCCGCCCGCTAGTAGTAGTGACACACAGGACTCGAGTCCCCCGCCCGCTATAAGTAGTGACACACAGGACTCGAGTCCCCGCCCGCTAGTAAGTAGTGACACACAGGACTCGAGTCCCCGCCCGCTAGTAAGTAGTGAACACAGGACTCGAGTCCCCGTCCGCTAGTAAGTAGTGACACACAGGTCTCGAGTCCCCCGCCGCTAGTAAGTAGTGAAACACAGGACTCGAGTCCCCCGCCCGCTAGTAAGTAGTGACACACAGGACTCGAGTCCCCGTCCGCTAGTAAGTAGTGACACACAGGACTCGAGTCCCCCGCCCGCTAGTAAGTAGTGACACACAGGACTCGAGTCCCCCGTCCGCTAGTAAGTAGTGACACACAGGACTCGAGTCCCCGCCCGCTTTAGGTAAGTGGATGATACAGGACTCGAGTCCTCCTGTCCGCTAGTAAGTAGTGACACACAGACTCGATGTTATTTGCGTTTGGAGGCGTGGGAATGGAATGATAGCTTCGGAGGCTTCTTACTTTATTTGTATAAAGGGTGAGTCCAAGCTGTTGTCTGTGGCCATGGCAGGGCCATGCGCCTTGGTGAGAGGAGACAGTTAGGCCTGTTCTCTGAGGTTGTCTGGGCGAAAGTGAGATGAAAGGCAGGGTGGCAGACTCAATGGGTATGCTAAGGCTTGCCTCTGGCGGAAACATGGAAACTGCATGGCACGAAATTCGAACTCAGCTGGCAGACAGCATGGCTGTCTACATCGAGTCCCCTGTCCGCTAGTAGTAGTGACCACGGACTCAGTCCCTATTATCCTGTTTCCTCCATGTGTGTTCTTTTCTGCCTATCTACTAAGTATTGTCAACATCAACATCAACACTATCTACAACGTCAATAACATCAACAACATCATCAACATCAACAACATCAACAACTTCTACAACATTAATAACATCAACAACATCATTAACATCATCAACATCAACAACATCAACATCATCAACATCAACCATATCAACAACATCAATAACACCAACATCAACATCATCAACATTAACAACATAAACATCATCAGCATCATCAACATCAACAACATCAACAACATAAACATCATCATCAACATCAACATCATCAACATCATCAACAACATCAACATCAATAATATGAATAACATCAACATCATAATCAACATCAACAACATCAATAACATCAACATCAATAACATCAACATCAATAATATCAATAACATCAACATCAACAGCAGCAGCAGCATCAATAACAACAACATAAACATCATCAATAACATTACCAACATCAATAACATCAACATCAACAACATCAATAATATGAATAACATCAACATCATAATCAACATCAACAACATCAATAACATCAACATCAATAACATCTACATCAATAATATCAATAACATCAACATCAACAGCAGCAGCATCAATAACAACAACATAAACATCATCAATAACATTAACAACATCAATAACATCAACATCAACAACATCAATAACATCAACATCAATAACATCAACAACATCATCACCATCAACAACATCATCAACATCAACAACATCAACAGCAACGCTGATCAATATGTTTCTTATTTTCCAAATGTAGCCACAGGTGTCTTAGAATATTGATTATTGACAACCATCCCTCTCTTCTTACCCCCACCCCTTTATACCCCCTCCACCCCCACCCCTTTATACCCCCTCCACCCCCAAACCTTATACCCACTCCACGACCACCCCCTTTATTCCCCTCCACCCACCCCTTATACCCCCTCCACTTCCACCCCTTTATACCCCACCACCCCACCCCTTATCCCCCTCCACCCCCACCCCTTTATACACCTCCACCCCAACCCCTTATACCTCCTCCACCACCACTTCTTTTATACCCCTCTACTCCCACCCCTTATACCCCTCCAACACCACCCCTTTATACACCCTCCACCCCCCCCCTTATATCCCCTTCACCCCACCCCTTTATACCCCTACACTCCACCCTTTATATCCCCTCCACCCCACCCCTTATACAACCTCCACCCCACCCTTATACCCTCCACCCCACCCCTTATACCCCTCCACCCCACCCCTTATATCCTTCCTTTATACCCCTCCACCCCACCCGTTACACCCCTTCACCCCCACCCTTTATACACCCTCCACCCACACCCCTTTATACCTCCTCCACTCCCACCCATTTATACCCCCTCCCCTTTATACACCCTCCACACCCACCCCTTATATCTCCTCCACACCCACCCCTTATATCTCCTCCACCCCACCCCTTTATACCCCTCCACCACCACCTCTTTATACCCTCTTCACCCCCACCCCTTTTACCATCTCACCCCACCCCTTTATACCCCTCACCCCACCCATTTATACCCTTTACAGCACCCATTTCTACCCCTTTACCTCCACCCATTTCTACCCCTTTACCCCACCCATTTATACCCCTTTGGCTCCACCCATTTATACCCCTTTACCCTGCCCATTTATACCCCTTACTCCCATCCCTTAATACCCCAACCCCTTTAGCCATTTATACCCCTCCCTATACCCCACCCCTTTATACCCCTCCCTATCCCTCCACTACACCCAAACTCCCACCTCTACCCCTTCACACTATCCACTTCCCTGTCAATCCCATACCACACTTCCCCTCTAAACTTACCACCCCCTCTCCAACTTCCCCTCCCCCTCTAAACTCCCCACTCCCCTCTCCAACTTCCCCTCCACTACCATCCCTCCCCTACCTCCCCTCCCCTCCCCTACATCCCCTCCCATACCAAGTAATAAAACTTGAAGATCACTCACAGGAGACGACAGAGGAATGCTGGGAGCTGAGGACACCAGGATGGTCCACACACTGAAGACACCAGGATGGTCCACACGCTGAGGACACCAGGATGGTCCACACGCTGAGGACACCAGGATGGTCCACACGCTGAGGGCACCAGGATGGTCCACACGCTGAGGACACCAGGATGGTCCACACGCTGAGGACACCAGGATGGTTCACACGCTGAGGACACCAGGATGGTCCACACGCTGAGGACACCTGGATGGTTCACACACTGAAGACACCAGGACGGTCCACACGCTGAAGACACCAGGTTGGTTCACACGCTGAAGACACCAGGATGGTCCACACGCTGAAGACACCAGGATGGTCCACACTCTGAAGACACCAGGATGGTCCACACGCTGAGGACATCAGGATGGGCCACACGCTAAGGACACCAGGATGGTCCACACACTGAGGACACCAGGATGGTTCACACACTGAGGACACCAGTATGGTCCACACGCTGAAGACATCAGGATGGTTCACACGCTGAGAACACCAGGATGGTTCACACGCTGAGGACACCAGGATGGTCCACACGCTGAGGGCACCAGGATGGTCCACACACTGAGGACACCAGGATGGTCCACACACTGAGGACACCAGGATGGTCCACACACTGAGGACACCAGGATATTTCACACACTGAGGACACCAGTATGGTCCACACGCTGAAGACATCAGGATGGTTCACACGCTGAGAACACCAGGATGGTTCACACGCTGAGGACACCAGGATGGTCCACACGCTGAGGGCACCAGGATGGTCCACACACTGAGGACACCAGGATGGTCCACACACTGAGGACACCAGGATGGTCCACACGCTGAAGACATCAGGATGGTTCACACGCTGAAGACACCAGGATGGTCCACACACTGAGGACACCAGGATGGTCCACACACTGAGGACACCAGGATGGTTCACACGCTGAGGACACCAGGATGGTTCACACACTGAGGACACCAGGATGGTCCACACGAAAGGGAAAATCAGGATGGTTCACACGCTGAGGACACCAGGATGGTTCACACACTGAGGACACCAGGATGGTCCACACACTGAGGACACCAGATGGTCCACACTGAGGACACCAGGATGGTTCACACCTGAGGACACCAGGATGGTTCACACACTGAGGACACCAGGATGGTTCACACACTGAGGACACCAGGATGGTTCACACACTGAGGACACCAGGATGGTTCACGCTGAGGACACAGGATGGTCACACACTGAGGACACCAGGATGGTTCACACGCTGAGGACACCAGGATGGTTCACACGCTGAGGACACCAGGATGGTTCACACGCTGAGGACACCAGGATGGTCCACACTGAGGACACCAGGATGGTTCACAGCTGAGGACACCAGGATGGTTCACACGCTGAGGACACCAGGATGGTTCACACACTGAGGACACCAGGATGGTCCACACACTGAGGACACCAGTATGGTCCACACACTGAGGACACCAGGATGGTTCACACACTGAGGACACCAGGATGGTTCACACACTGAGGACACCAGGATGGTTCACACGCTGAGGACACCAGGATGGTTCACACACTGAGGACACCAGGATGGTCCACACACTGAGGACACCAGTATGGTCCACACACTGAGGACACCAGGATGGTCCACACACTGAGGACACCAGGATGGTTCACACACTGAGGACACCAGGATGGTCCACACGCTGAGGACACCAGGATGGTCCACACGCTGAGGACACCAGGATGGCCCACACGCTGAGGACACCAGGATGGTCCACACACTGAGGACACCAGGATGGTTCACACGCTGAGGACACCAGGATGGTTCACACGCTGAGGACACCAGGATGGTTCACACACTGAGGACACCAGGATGGTCCACACACTGAGGACACCAGTATGGTCCACACACTGAGGACACCAGGATGGTCCACACACTGAGGACACCAGGATGGTTCACACACTGAGGACACCAGGATGGTCCACACGCTGAGGACACCAGGATGGTCCACCCGCTGAGGACACCAGGATGGCCCACACGCTGAGGACACCAGGATGGTCCACACACTGAGGACACCAGGATGGTTCACACGCTGAGGACACCAGGATGGTTCACACACTGAGGACACCAGGATGGCCCACACGCTGAGGACACCAGTATGGTCCACACACTGAGGACACCAGGATGGTCCACACACTGAGGACACCAGGATGGTTCACACACTGAGGACACCAGGATGGCCCACACGCTGAGGACACCAGGATGGTCCACACGCTGAGGACACCAGGATGGTCCACACGCTGAGGACACCAGGATGGTCCACACGCTGAGGACACTAGGATGAAGACAGATGAATCACAGGGATGTTAGGAAGTATTTCTTCAGTCACAGAGTTGTCAGGAAGTGGAATAGCCTGGGTAGTGATGTAGTGGAGGCAGGATCCATACATAGCAGTAAGAAGAGGTATGATAAAGCTCATGGCGCAGGTAGAGTGACCCAGTAGCGGCCAGTGAAGAGGCGGGGCCAGGAGCTATGCCTCGACCCCTGCAGACACAACTAGGTGAGTGCACACACACACACACACACACACACACATCACGTAGAACAGACAGTATAATACATCCAACACAAACATCCAGGTCTCTATCAGGTCCACACACTCCAGGTCCCCCTCCCTGTCCCTCTCTCCCCCACCCCGGGGTAATCCTGTACAAGACGCGTCTTATTTTCCGGTCGCTGTGGTATATCCCAGGTTGTCTTCAGCACAAGTGAGCTGGCAAATGGAATTACTCGCCAGCTGAGGACATAAACACGCACCCCCTCCCCCTCTCACCCCTCCCCCCTTACACACACACACACACACTAAACCAGCCTCCCTCTTTAAGAGGTTTAACGCTCTGTTGGTTTACCTGAGCTCCACCCCACCGGGTTTATGCCAGGGATCCTAGAAGAAAAGCTGTTCGGGGGTCGGGTGGTCGGTAGAGGTCGGGTGCCCCCTGGGGTAGACAGCAGGGCACACCTTAACCAGGTGGTATATCCGTACCCCAGGTGGTACCTGTCCCACATCGCGGTACCTGTACCACCTGGGGTAGACAGCAGACCTCAGGGCACGCCTTAGCTAGGTGGTACCACCTGGGGGTACCTCTACCTCCTGGGGATACCTGTACCACCTGGGGGTACCTGTACCACCTGGGGGTACCTGTACCATCTGGGGGTACCTGTACCACCTGGGGGTACCTGTACCACCTGAGGGTACCTGTACCACCTGGGGTACCTGTACCACCTGAGGGTACCTGTACCACCTGGGGTACCTGTACCACCTGGGGCTAGAACGGAGTATCAAGCGAGTAGTGCAATGTGAAGGACCTGGGAGTGATAATGTCAGAGTCCTGCCTTCAAGGCTTACAACAATGTCATTATCACATCTGCTAAGAAGATGATAGGATGGATAATGAGAACCTTCAAAACTAGGGATGACAAGCCAATGATGGCCCTCTTTAAGTCACGTGTTCTCTCCAAGCTGGAATATTGGTGTACACTAACAGCCACTTTCAAGACAGATGGAATTACAGACCTGGAGAATATACAGAGAACCTTCACTAAGTATTAGTAGAGTCAAGTATCTTAATTACTGGGACCGTTTGAAGTCCCTCCGTGTGATTCCAGGTAGACTCCAGGTAGACTCCAGGTAGACTCCAGGTAGACTCCAGGTAGACTCCAGGTAGACTCCAGGTAGACTCCAGGTAGACTCCAGGTAGACTCCAGGTCAGTAAATAAAGATCTTGCTTCACACTCTTTATTCACTAATAAAGGTGTCATCATTATTACTCTTCTCCGAAGTCTCTAAGATAAGGGGTCAGGAAGGGGTCAGGAAGGGGGTCAGGAAGGGGGGTCAGGAAAGGGGGTCAGGAAGGGGGTCAGAATTGGGGGCCAGAGGTTCAGGTAAGGACTTGGGAGTGTCGTTAACGAGGGAGAGAGAGGGTGGGCTAGGATGGGGTGGGCCGGTGGGCGGGGTGGACTGGTGGGCCGGGGGGCGGGGTGGGTCAAAGGAGGGAAGGTAACGTAAGTGGTAACGCAATTACAGACTTTGACGTTATTTATCAAAGAGAAGCCAGTTAAAACTGAGTCAATCAGACAAGGCAGGAGCCTTACACCAGGTGGAGGACACCCAGTGTATACACTGTGTGAGTCAATCAGTGGAGGCAGGAACCTTACACCAGGTGGAGGACACCCAGTGTATACACTGTGTGAGTCAATCAGACAAGGCAGGAACCTTACACCAGGTGGAGGACACCCAGTGTATACACTGTGTGAGTCAATCAGACGAGGCAGGAACCTTACACCAGGTGGAGGACACCCAGTGTATACACTGTGTGAGTCAATCAGACGAGGCAGGAACCTTACACCAGGTGGAGGACACCCAGTGTATACACTGTGTGAGTCAATCAGTGGAGGCAGGAACCTTACACCAGGTGGAGGACACCCAGTGTATACACTGTGTGAGTCAATCAGTGGAGGCAGGAACCTTACACCAGGTGGAGGACACCCAGTGTATACACTGTGTGAGTCAATCAGTGGAGGCAGGAACCTTACACCAGGTGGAGGACACCCAGTGTATACACTGTGTGAGTCAATCAGACGAGACAGGACCTTACACCTGGTGGAGGACACCCAGTGTATACACTGTGTGAGTCAATCAGTGGAGGCAGAAACCTTACACCAAGTGGAGGACACCCAGTGTATACACTGTGTGAGTCAATCAGTGGAGGCAGGAACCTTACACCAAGTGGAGGACACCCAGTGTATACACTGTGTGAGTCAATCAGTGGAGGCAGGAACCTTACACCAGGTGGAGGACACTCAGTGTATACACTGTGTGAGTCAATCTGACGAGGCAGGAAACTTACACCAGGTGGAGGACACACGGTGTATTCTCAAACGGTGCACACTTACACGGTGTCAATTCACACTGTGTAGACTTATACGGTGTACACCCACACGGTGTGCACACACGTGAAACTTAATTATAAGTGACTGAGTGTGTACACACACAGTCACTCCTGCTATGTACACACTGGCTCACACACACGCATACACAAACACAAACACATACACATACACACACACAGATGATGTGAAGTTGATGAGAAGAATTCAGTAGGACGAGGACCAGGCAGAACTACAAAGGGATCTGGACAGCCTGCAAGCCTGGTCCAGCAATTGGCTCCTGGAGTTCAACCCCACCAAGTGCAAAGTCATGAAGATTGGGGAAGGGCAAAGAAGACCGCAGACGTAGTACAGTCTAGGGGGCCAGAGACTACAAACCTCACTCAAGGTAAAAGATCTTGGGGTGAGTATAACACCAGGCACATCTCCTGAGGCGCACATCAACCAAATAACTGCTGCAGCATACAGGCGCCTGGCAAACCTAAGAACAGCATTCCGACATCTTAATAAGGAATCGTTCAGGGCCCTGTACACTGTGTACGTTAGGCCCATACTGGAGTATGCAGCACCAGTTTGGAACCCACACCTAGCCAAGCACGTGAAGAAGCTAGAGAAAGTGCAAAGGTTTGCAACAAGACTAGTCCCGGAGCTAAGGGGTATGTCCTACGAGGAGAGGTTAAGGGAAATCGACCTGACGACGCTGGAGGACAGGAGAGATAGGGAAGACATGATAACGACATATAAAATACTGAGAGGAATTGACAAGGTGGACAGAGACAGAATGTTCCAGAGATGGGACACAGCAACAAGGGGACACAGTTGGAAGTTGAAGACTCAGATGAATCACAGGGATGTTAGGAAGTATTTCTTCAGTCACAGAGTGGTCGGGAAGTGGAATAGCTTGGGAAGTGATGTAGTGGAGGCAGGTTCCATACATAGCTTTAAGAAGAGGTATGATAAGGCTCATGGCGCAGGTAGAGTGACCCAGTAGCGACCAGTGAAGAGGCGGGGCCAGGAGCTATGACTCGACCCTGCAACCACAACTAGGTGGGTACACACACACACACACACACACACATGGTCTTAGATGGTCGCTCCTGCCTCTCACAACTACTGGACCACTATGACATGGTCCTGGATGGTCGCTCCTGCCTCTCACAACTACTGAACCACTATGACATGGTCTTGGATGGTCGCTCCTGCCTCTCACAACTACTGGACCACTATGACATGGTCTTGGATGGTCGCTCCTGCCTCTCACAACTACTGGACCACTATGACATGGTCTTGGATGGTCGCTCCTGCCTCTCACAACTACTGGACCACTATGACATGGTGTAATAGCACACAAAATGCATGATGGAGGAATAACAGGAAAAGTTGGTAGATGGATCTATAACTTAATAACAAATAGAACACAAAGACTAATAGTAAACAGAATAAAGTCTGAGGCGGATACATTGAGAAACTCTGTTCCACAAGGCACAGTACTCGCTCCCAGTGTTCCACAAGGCACAGTACTCGCTCCCAGTGTTCCACAAGGCACAGTACTCAATCCCAGTGTTCCACAAGGCTCAGTACTGTTCCACAAGGCACAGTACTAACTCCAAGTGTTCCATAAGGCACAGTACTCGCTCCCAGTGTTCCACAAGGCTCAGTACTCGCTCCCAGTGTTCCACAAGGCGCAGTACTTGCTCCCAGTGTTCCACAACGCACAGTACTCGCTCCCAGTGTTGCACAAGGTACAGTACTAGCTCCCAGTGTTCCACAAGGCACAGTACTCGCTCCCAGTGTTCCACAAGGTACAGTACTCGCTCCTAGTGTTCCACAAGGCATAGTACTCTCTCCCAGTGTTCCACAAGGCATAGTACTTGCTCCCAGTGTTCCACAAGGCACAGCACTCGCTCCCAGTGTTCCACAAGGCACAGTACTCTCTCCCATTTCAACAAGGCACAGTACTAGCTCCCAGTGTTCCACAAGGCACAGTACTCGCTCCCAGTGTTCCACAAGGTACAGTACTCGCTCCTAGTGTTCCACAAGGCACAGTACTCTCTCCCAGTGTTCCAAAGGCATAGTACTTGCTCCCAGTGTTCCACAAGGCACAGCACTCGCTCCCAGTGTTCCACAAGGCACAGTACTCTCTCCCATTTCAACAAGGCACAGCACTCGCTCCCAGTGTTCCACAGTACTCTCTCCCAGTGTTCCACAAGGCACAGTACTCGCTCCCATTGTTCCACAAGGCACAGTACTCGCTACCAGTGTACCACAAGGCACAGTACTTGCTCTCAGTGTTCCACAAGACACAGTACTCTCACCCAGTGTTCCACAAGGCACAGCACTCGCTCCCAGTGTTCCACAAGGCACAGTACTCTCTCCCAGTTCAACAAGGCACAGCACTCGCTTTCAGTGTTCCACAAGGCACAGTACTCTCTCCCAGTGTTCCACAAGGCACAGCACTCGCTCCCAGTGTTCCACAAGGCACAGCACTCGCTTCCAGTGGTCCACAAGGCACAGCACTCGCTCCCAGTGTTCCACAAGACACAGTACTCGCTCCCAGTATTCCACAAGACACAGCACTCGCTCCCAGTGTTCCCTAAGGTACAGTACTCGCTCTCAGTGTTCCACAAGGCACAGCAGTCGCTCCCAGTGTTCCACAAGGTACAGTACTCGCTCCCAGTGTTCCACAAGGCACAGTACTCGCTCCTAGTGTTCCACAAGGCACAGCACTCGCTCCCAGTGTTCCACAAGGTACAGTACTGCTCTATGTTCCACAAGCACATCACTCAACTCCCAGTGTTCCATAAGGTACATACTTCTCAGTGTTCCACAAGAACAGTAATCGCTCCAGGTTCCACGTACAGTACTCGCTCCCAGTGTTCCACAAGGCACAGTACTCGCTCCTAGTGTTCCACAAGGCACAGCACTCGCTCCCAGTGTTCCACAAGGCACAGTACTCGCTCTCAGTGTTCCACAAGGCACAGTACTAGCTCCCAGTGTTCCACAAGGCACAGCACTCGCTCCCAGTGTTCCACAAGGCACAGTACTAGCTCCCAGTGTTCCACAAGGCACAGTACTAGCTCTCATCCTGTTCCTCATCCTCATATCTGACATAGAGATGCAAACCACAGCACTGTGTCTTCCTTTCTTGACGATACTATAATTTGCATGACAGTGTCGTTCATTAAGAACACTAAATCTACAAGAAGATATAAACCAAGTCTTACAATGGGCTGCAGAAAACAATATGAAGTTCAATAAAGACAAATTCCAGCTACTCCGTTATGGATAACTTGAGGAATTTAATGCTAGAACGGAGTATTAAGCGAGTAATGCAATGTGAAGGACCTGGGAGTGATAATGTCAGAGTCCTGCCTTCAAGGCTTACAAGAACCCCTGGCTGTTCTCAAGACCCCTGGCTGTCTTCAAGAAGGCGTTGGTCAGTACCTGACCAGCCGGGCTGTGGTTTGTAAGTTGGTTCACGTGTGGCCAGCAGTAACAGTCTGGTTGATCAGGCCCTGATCCACCGGGAGGCCTGGTCACTGACCGGGCCTCGGGGGCGTTGGCCCCCGAAACATCCTTCCAGGTATACTCCCTCGTTACACCTTACCTTTGTAGAATATATCCTCCCTTGTTATATACTACATTGTAATTCTATTATCTCCCTCCTTGCATCCCTTCCTCCCCTCCCCTCCCCAAATCCCTCTCTCCCTCCCTCCCTCTCCCTCCCTCCCTCCATCCCTCTCCCTCCCTCCCAGCGGGACTGTCACCGCCAGGATCAAATTGAGCAGTTAGCATAATATTAATTAAAATAAAGTAAAGGACACCAGGACACACACACACACACACACACACACACACACACACACACACACACACACACACACACACACACTCACTCACTCACACACACACACACACGAGGAAAGGAACTAAGACTCGACCCCCTGCAGCCACATATAGGTGAGTACAGTCACCAACCAACAGACAACATGTAAGAGGAGACAGTATACAGGCATGGTCAGGAGAGGGGCTGTTAGAGTTCAACCTCAGCAATTATACAATAATATTTCTAGACATGTTTTAGGTGAGATCTGACACTCAGAGTGAGATAGAGAGAGAGAGACAGAGAGAGAGACAGGCAGAGAGAGAGAGAGAGACAGAGAGAGAGACAGGCAGAGAGAGAGACAGAGAGAGAGAGACAGAGAGAGAGAGAGAGAGAGAGAGAGAGAGAGAGAGAGAGACAGACAGACAGACAGACAGACAGACAGACAGACAGACAGACAGAGACAGAGACAGAGAGAGAGACAGAGAGAGAGAGAGGGAGATATCTCACCAGTCTCTCACGTCACAGACATTCAACCATAAACACAGAGATACTTGGACCAAAATTAATTCCGCGTTGCCTTGAAATTGTTCCGTGTGGCACTGTATGATACTGTGTGGCACTGTGGCACTATGTGGCACTGTGAGGCACTGTGTCGCACTGTGAGGCACTGTGTCGCACTGTGTCGCACTGTGTTGCACTGTGTGGCACTGTATGACACTGTATGGCACTGTGAGGCACTGTGGCACTGTAAGACACTGTGTGGCACTGTGACACTATGTGGCACTGTGAGGCACTGTGTGGCACTGTGTGGCACTGTGTGGCACTGTAAGACACTGTGTGGCACTGTGACACTGTGGCACTGTGACACTGTGTGGCACTGTGACACTGTGTGGCACTGTTACACTGTGTGGCACTGTGAGGCACTGTGACACAGTGTGGCACTGTGTGGCACTGTGAGGCACTGTGTGGCACTGTATTTCACTGTGTGGCACTGTGAGACACTGTGTGGCACTGTAAGACACTGTTAGTTACCATTTTGTCCTAGGCACATGTCGATTAGACACTAGGCCTGTTGTATGTATGTGTGTGTAACGAAACACTTCGAAATGTTTCGGCCCCGCCGGGAATTGAACCCGGGCCCTCCGTGCGTGAAGCAAGAGCGCTAGCCACCATGAAATCTGTGATAATGTGAGGCACTGTGCGGCAATGTGAGGCACTGTGTGGTACTGTGGCACTGTGTGATGCTGTGTGGCACTGTAACAATGTGTGGCACTGTAACAATGTGTGGCCCTGTAACACTGTGTGGCACTGTACAACACATCCGGAGTTTCTCAACCTCAGACAATGGTAGTTCAACTTCCTGAAGATTACTGACCCTCTGAGTGCCACACATTACAGTGCCAGACTACAGTGCCAAACTACAGTGCCAGACTACAGTGCCAAACTACAGTGCCAGAATACAGTGTCAAATTACAGTGCCAGACTACAGTGCCAAACTACAGTGCCAGACTACAGTGCCAAACTACAGTGCCAGACTACAGTGCCAAACTACAGTGCCAGACTATACTGTGCTAGACTATACTGTGTTAAACTATACTGTACAGCATAGTACTTGTCTATGATTTTGTCACTGTTGCAGTGTCCAAAGCTCCGTCACTGTTGCAGTGTTCAGAGCACCGTCACTGTTGCAGTGTTCAGAGCACCGTCACTGTTGCAGTGTTCAGAGCACCGTCACTGTTGCAGTGTTCAAAGCTCCGTCACTGTTGCAGTGTTCAGAGCACCGTCACTGTTGCAGTGTTCAAAGCACCGTCACTGTTGCGGTGTTCAGAGCACCGTCACTGTTGCAGTGTTCAGAGCACCGTCACTGTTGCAGTGTTCAGAGCACCATTACTGTTGCAATGTTCAGAGCACCGTCACTGTTGCAGTGTTCAGAACTCCGTCACTGTTGCAGTGTTCAGAACTCCGTCACTGTTGCAGTGTTCAGAGCACCGTTACTGTTGCAGTGTTCAGAACACCGTCACTGTTGCATAGTTCAGAGCACCGTCACTGTTGCAGTGTTCAGAGCACCGTCACTGTTGCAGTGTTCAGAACTCCGTCACTGTTGCAGTGTTCAGAGCACCGTTACTGTTGCAGTGTTCAGAACACCGTCACTGTTGCAGTGTTCAGAGCACCGTCACTGTTGCAGTGTTCAGAGCACCGTCACTGTTGCAGTGTTCAGAGCACCGTCACTGGTGCAGTGTTCAGAGCACCGTTACTGTTGCAGTGTTCAGAGCACCGTTACTGTTGCAGTGTTCAGAGTACCGTCACTGTTGCAGTGTTCAGAGCACCGTTACTGTTGCAGTGTTCAGAGCACCGTCACTGTTGCAGTGTTCAGAGCACCGTTACTGTTGCAGTGTTCAGAGCACCGTCACTGTTGCAGTGTTCAGAGCACCGTCACTGTTGCAGTGTTCAGAGCACCGTCACTGTTGCAGTGTTCAGAGCACTGTCACTGTTGCAGTGTTCAGAGCACCGTCACTGTTGCAGTGTTCAGAGCACCGTTACTGTTGCAGTGTTCAGAGCACCGTCACTGTTGCAGTGTTCAGAGCACCGTCACTGTTGCAGTGTTCAGAGCACCGTCACTGTTGCAGTGTTCAGAGCACCGTCACTGTTGCAGTGTTCAGAGCACCGTCACTGTTGCAGTGTTCAGAGCACCGTCACTGTTGAGTGTTCAGAGCACCATTACTGTTGCAATGTTCAGAGCACCGTCACTGTTGCAGTGTTCAGAACTCCGTCACTGTTGCAGTGTTCAGAGCACCGTCACTGTTGCAGTGTTCAGAGCACCGTTACTGTTGCAGTGTTCAGAGCACCGTCACTGTTGCAGTGTTCAGAGCACCGTCACTGTTGCAGTGTTCAGAGCACCGTCACTGTTGCAGTGTTCAGAGCACTGTCACTGTTGCAGTGTTCAGAGCACCGTCACTGTTGCAGTGTTCAGAGCACCGTTACTGTTGCAGTGTTCAGAGCACCGTCACTGTTGCAGTGTTCAGAGCACCGTCACTGTTGCAGTGTTCAGAGCACCGTCACTGTTGCAGTGTTCAGAGCACTGTCACTGTTGCAGTGTTCAGAGCACCGTCACTGTTGCAGTGTTCAGAGCACCGTTACTGTTGCAGTGTTCAGAGCACCGTCACTGTTGCAGTGTTCAGAGCACCGTCACTGTTGCAGTGTTCAGAGCACCGTTACTGCACTGAGGTAACAGTGATGGTGCTCTGTGCTACATAGCAGAGGCGGTGCTACTTATTGCACTCTCCAGTGACGTCTTAGCACCAGCTGGGGAAGTTACTGTTGTACCAGCTGGGGAAGTTACTGTAATACCAGCTGGGAAGTTACTGTAACACCAGCTGGGGAAGTTACTATAACACCAGCTGGGGAAGTTACTATAATACCAGCTGGGGAAGTTACAGTAATACCAGCTGCGGAAGCTACTGTTGTACCAGCTGGGGAAGTTACTGTTCTACCAGATGGGAAAGTTACTGTTGTACTAGCTGGCGAAGTTACTGTTGTACCAACTGGGAAGTTACTGTTGTACCAGCTGGGAAGTTACTGTTGTACCAGCTGGGGACGTTACTGTTGTACCAGCTGGGGACGTTACATTTGTACAACTGGGGAAGTTACTGTTGTACCAGCTGGGGAAGTTACTGTTGTACCAGCTGGGGAAGGTACTGTAACACCAGCTGGTTAAGTTACTGTAACACCAGCTGGGGAGGTTACTGTAACACCAGCTGGGGAAGTTACTGTAACACCAGGTTTGCCTCACTATCAGTGTAACACTATGTTACACAGCGTAACACTATGTTACACAGTGTGGCACTATGTTACACAGCGTAACACTATGTTACACAGTGTGGCAATATGTTACACAGTGTGGCACTATGTTACACAATGTAACACTATGTTACACAGTGTGGCACTATGTTACACAGTGTGGCACTATGTTATACAGTGAAACACTATGTTACAAGTGTAACACTATGTTACACAGTGTGGCACTATGTTACACAGTATTGCTCTATGTTACACAGTGTGGCACTATGTTACACAGTGTGGCACTATGTTACGCAGTGTGGCACTATGTCACACAGTGTGGCACTATGTTACACAGCGTAACATTGTGTTACACAGTGTGGCACTGTTATACAGTGTGGCACTATGTTACACAGTGTGGCACTATGTTACTCAATGTGGCACCCTGGTATGGTAATGGCAAGTTGAATATGCATGACATTAAACAATGGCACTGGTCAAGTGGCACTGTAAGGAACAGTGCCACTCAACCCCCCACCCTCGCTCCCCTCCTTCACTCCCCTTCCCTCATTCCTCCTCTCTCCCTCCCTCCACTATCCTTCCTCCCACCACTACTTTTATTCCCTCCCTCAACTCTTTCCCTCTATTAACTCCTTCCCTTCCAACTCCTCCCTCCCTCCCTCCCTCCCTCCCTCCCTCCCTCCCTCCTCCCTCCCTCCTTCCTTCCCTCCCACCCTTCTTCCTTCCCTCCCTCCCTCCCTCATTCCTTCCCTCCCTCCCTCCCTTCCTTCCCTCCCTCCCTCCCTTCCTTCCCTCCCTTTAAGTCAGACACTACAAGAAAACATAAAAAACTTTCTAAATGTTTAGAGTAACGTTCAATTTTGTCAGTGTCAGTGACATCACTCTGACACTCTGAGAGTCAGTGACATCACTCTCACACTCTGAGTCAGTGACATCATTCTGACACTCTGAGAGTCAGTGACATCACTCTGACACTCTGAGAGTCAGTGACATCACTCTCACACTCTGAGAGTCAGTGACATCACTGACATTCTGAGAGTAAGTGACATCACTCTCACACTCTGAGATTCAGTGACATCACTCTCACACTCTGAGATTCAGTGACATCATTCTGACACTCTGAGAGTCAGTGACATCATTCTGACACTCTGAGAGTCACTGACATCACTCTGACACTCTGAGAGTCAGTGACATCACTCTCACACTCGGAGAGTCAGTGACATCACTCTGACATTCTGAGAGTCAGTGACATCACTCTCACACTCTGAGAGTCAGTGACATCACTCTGACACTCTGAGAGTCATTGACATCACTCTGACACTCTGAGAGTGAGTGACATCACTCTGACACTGAGAGTCAGTGACATCACTCTGACACTCTGAGAGTCAGTGACATCACTTTGACATTCTGAGAGTCAGTGACATCACTCTGACACTCTGAGAGTCAGTGACATCACTCTGACACTCTGAGAGTCATTGACATCACTCTGACACTCTGAGAGTCATTGACATCACTCTGACACTCTGAGAGTCATTGACATCACTCTGACACTCAGAGAGTCATTGACATCACTCTGACACTCTGAGATTCAGTGACATCATTCCGACACTCTGAGAGTCAGTGACATCATTTTGACACTCTGAGAGTCAGTGACATCACTCTGACACTCTGAGAGTCAGTGACATCACTCTGACACTCTGAGAGTCAGTGACATCACTCTCACACTCTAAGAGTCAGTGACATCACTCTCACACTCTGAGAGTCAGTGACATCACTCTACACTCTGAGAGTCATTGACATCACTCTGACACTCTGAGAGTCATTGACATCACTCTGACACTCTGAGAGTCAGTGACATCACTCTCACACTCTGAGAGTAAGTGACATCACTCTCACACTCTGAGTCAGTGACATCACTTTGACACTCTGAGAGTCAGTGACATCACTCTCACACTCTAGGAGTCAGTGACATCACTCTCACACTCTGAGAGTCAGTGACATCAATCTACACTCTGAGAGTCAGTGACATCACTCTACACTCTGAGAGTCAGTGACATCACTCTGACACTCTAGAGTCAGTGACATCACTCTACACTCTGAAGAGTCAGTGACATCACTCTACACTCTGAGAGTCAGTGACATCACTCTACACTCTGAGAGTCAGTGACATCACTCTGACACTCTGAGAGTCAGTGACATCACTCTCACACTCTAGAGTCAGTGACATCACTCTACACTCTAGAGTCAGTGACATCACTCTGACACTCTGAGAGTCAGTGACATCACTCTCACACTCTGAGAGTCAGTGACATCACTCTCACACTCTGAGAGTCAGTGACATCACTCTCACACTCTGAGAGTCAGTGACATCACTCTCACACTCTGAGAGTCAGTGACATCACTCTCACACTCTAGAGTCAGTGACATCACTTTGACACTCTGAGAGTCAGTGACATCACTCTCACACTCTAAGAGTCAGTGACATCACTCTCACACTCTGAGAGTCAGTGACATCACTCTCACACTCTGAGAGTCAGTGACATCACTCTCACACTCTGAGAGTCAGTGACATCACTCTCACACTCTAAGAGTCAGTGACATCACTCTCACACTCTAAGAGTCAGTGACATCACTCTCACACTCTGAGAGTCAGTGACATCGCTCTCACACTCTGAGAGTCAGTGACATCACTTTGACACTCTGAGAGTCAGTGACATCACTCTCACACTCTAAGAGTCAGTGACATCACTCTCACACTCTAAGAGTCAGTGACATCACTCTCACACTCTAAGAGTCAGTGACATCACTCTCACACTCTAGGAGTCAGTGACATCACTCTCACACTCTGAGAGTCAGTGACATCACTCTCACACTCTGAGAGTCAGTGACATCACTTTGACACTCTGAGAGTCAGTGACATCACTCTCACACTCTGAGAGTCAGTGACATCACTTTGACACTCTGAGAGTCAGTGACATCACTCTCACACTCTGAGAGTCAGTGACATCACTCTCACACTCTGAGAGTCAGTGACATCACTCCCTCACACTCCTGAGAGTCAGTGACATCACTCTCACACTCTGAGAGTCAGTGACATCACTCTCACACTCTGAGAGTCAGTGACATCACTCTCACACTCTGAGAGTCAGTGACATCACTCTCACACTCTGAGAGTCAGTGACATCACTCTGAGAGTCAGTGACATCACTCTCACACTCTGAGAGTCAGTGACATCACTCTCACACTCTGAGAGTCAGTGACATCACTTTGACACTCTGAGAGTCAGTGACATCACTCTCACACTCTAAGAGTCAGTGACATCACTCTGAGAGTCAGTGACATCACTCTGTGTGTAAGAGACAAGGCATCATCAGGTAGTCTGAGCTCCCAGCCCTGGTGGTCCTTGATCAAGGACCGTCAGTATGGCGTCAGAAAAGATTACTGCTGCTGATCTGTTGTTAAACCTCTCCACTATGTGGCACCAGTCACTGGATGAGTCCAACATCAGGTGTGTAGTGGCACTGGTGGTTTCCACCCAGTATGGCACCAGACACTTGGTAAAACTACAAGCACTGAGAATTGCAGGCTCTCTACTATGTCTCCTGAGTGATCACCTTCAAGGTAGATCTCTAAGAGCAGTTCTTGACGGCACGGACTCAACAAGACACTATATTGGTACCAGTGTTCCACAGTCAAGTGTACTAGTGGTACTATTGGTACCAGTGTTCCACAGTCAAGTGTACTAGTGGTAATATTGGTACCAGTGTTCCACAGTCAAGTGTACTAGTGGTACTACTGGTACCAGTGTTCCACAGTCAAGTGTACTAGTGGTACTATTGGTACCATTGTTCCACAGTCAAGTGTACTAGTGGTACTATTGGTACCAGTGTTCCACAGTCAAGTATACTAGTGGTACTACTGGTACCAGTGTTCCACAGTCAAGTGTACTAGTGGTACTATTGGTACCAGTGTTCCACAGTCAAGTGTACTAGTGGTACTACTGGTACCAGTGTTCCACAGTCAAGTGTACTAGTGGTACTACTGGTACCAGTGTTCCACAGGTAAGTGTACTAGTGGTACTACTGGTACCAGTGTTCCACAGTCAAGTGTACTAGTGGTACTACTGGTACCAGTGTTCCACAGTCAAGTGTACTAGTGGTACTATTGGTACCAGTGTTCCACAGGGAAGTGTACTAGTGGTACTACTGGTACCAGTGTTCCACAGTCAAGTGTACTAGTGGTACTACTGGTACCAGTGTTCCACAGGGAAGTGTACTAGTGGTACTACTGGTACCAGTGTTCCACAGTCAAGTGTACTAGTTGTACTACTGGTACCAGTGTTCCACAGTCAAGTGTACTAGTGGTACTACTGGTACCAGTGTTCCACAGTCAAGTGTACTAGTGGTACTACTGGTACCAGTGTTCCACAGTCAAGTGTACTAGTGGTACTACTGGTACCAGTGTTCCACAGTCAAGTGTACTAGTGGTACTACTGGTACCAGTGTTCCACATTCAAGTGACTGTACTATTGGTACCAGTGTTCACATTCAAGTGTACTAGTGGTACTACTGGTACCAGTGTTCCACAGTCAAGTGTACTAGTGGTACTACTGGTACAAGTGTTCCACAGGGAAGTGTACTAGTGGTACTACTGGTACCAGTGTTCCACAGTTAAGTGTACTAGTGGTACTATTGGTACCAGTGTTCCAAGGGAAGTGTACTAGTAGTATATTTGGGCCAGTGTTCCACAGTCAAGTTTATGGTACTCTGGTACCAGTGTTCCCAACAAGGGCATGTACTATGGTACCTTT
>WNWK01034732.1:0-20266 GCA_009830355.1 Cherax destructor
GTAATTTACACTATGTATAATTGTATTTACGTATGTGTTTCTGTGAGATAGAGACAGAGACAGATAGATACAGACAGACAGACAGAGATAGACAGCCAATCAAGTACCCAGCTGACCAGCCAGCTGCTGGCCAGCCAGGTGGCCAACCAGCTGTTTGCCAGCCAGGTCCCCAGGCAGGCAAGCAGCCAGCTGGCCTGCCAGCCTGCTGACATCACTTTCCACTTCAAAGGGGAGTGTTAATATGACATGACATCAGTGAATCTATGGTGTTTGCCGCAGTGTTTGCTCTAGCTGGCGCTCAATTTAACTGGTGCTCCCACAAGGTACTAAGTGGTCCCAGATTTTTTTAATATGGTGCACACCGAGTGTTAAGACCCATTTTTTGCTGACCAGGCATCTCAGGCCAATCGTGCCAAATTTGGAGGCATGAAAAATAAAACGTATACAGTGGAACCCAGGTTAACGAAAAATATTCATTGCAGAAGCCTGCTCAAGTGCCATTACCGAACGAATTTACTTCCTTAAGAAAAATTGTCATTTATTATAGTCTATTTCAGACCCCCAAAAATACACTTCCACAAGCACTTACAATATTATACTTACATAATTGCACGATTTCCGGGGTGTTCGTTAACCGGGGTTCCACTGTATATACGTTTGGGGCAGTAGCAGTACTAACGTATACATATATACGTTTGGACCGTTTAACCCTTAAACTGTCCAAACGTAGATCTACGTTTTTGTGGGCAGTGCTCTGACCTTGATTTTCTCCATAAGAAAGCATTAAAAAAGTAATATACATGTGCGTGCGTAGCACTCTGACCTTGATATTCTCAATAAGAAAGTATGTAAAAAAACGTAGATCTACGTTTGGAGTGCTACGCAAGCAAACATGGATCTATGTTTGGACAGTTTAAGGGTTAAGGGTTAATAGATACCTCTGATAGCATGCAGATGGAGACTGTCTTGACATGGTAGTAAATGTAGTGAAACTAAATCACCATTTTTCTATCTGAATGTTTGAAAGAGTATCTCATTAACTTCACAGGTATCAGACTAAGCATAATATAGATGACTTGCGGTTCATATGACATCACCAAATGTTTACCTGGCACAGAAAGCACTGCCTGGTACTTGCACTGCACTGCAATATCTTTTCAAGGGTGCTCAAGGAATGCAAGTAGAATTTAAGTACAGTGGTACCTCGACTTACGATGGTCCCCAAACTCACCCTTTTATGTAAGTTTATTTTTTTAAATGCTTTTGTAAGTGTAATTTTGGGGGTCTAAAAGGACTAGTCTATTTTACAACATTTCTTAAGGAGATAAATTCGTTTGGTAATGGCACTTGAACAGCATTCTGGAATGAAAAAATATCGTAAGTCGAGGTACCACTGTAGCTGCTAACATGCCCGTTTTATGCATCAGTCCAAACTGTTGATATGCTGGGGATGTAGAAAATAGCTAATGTAATTTTTATCTTAAATTAAATCGAGATAAGCCAATTCCATCAAATTACCACCTCATAAGCCTGATGTCAGTAGTAGGCAATTTGTTAAAATCAATTAAAGCTATGTAATACAAAACCACCTTAATTAACCCTTTGAGGGTTGAGAGGCCCTCTCCCAAACTCTTTCAAAAAAAAAAAAAATATTTTTTCTTATGAAATGATAGAGAATTTTTTCCGGTCATAATGACACCAAAAGTACGAAATTTGATGGAAAACCTGCGGAGTTATGGTCTTGCGAAGTTAGCGGTCTCGATGATATTTACGCATCGGCGATTTCGCCCAATTTGAGGCCAATTTTCGGCCAATTGCAATGTTCCAGTCAACTAAAATCATAGCTATTTCGCTATAACTCCATTTGTTCTATTGATTGAGTACCAGAAGCTGCCTATTTACTAATTTCAACTACCCAGTAAAGTGGTCAGAAATTGGCAATTTGGCCAATTTCACAAATTTCAAAAGATGCCAATTTCAAAATTGGGTGCAGAATAAACAAGACAGACATTCCTGGCACTAAAATAACATTTTATCTGTTCATTAGTCACGTCTCCAGGCCCCTCTTACATTACTTTTGCTTTCCATTTTGAATTTTTATTATCAAAAAATAGATTTACTGTTGTGTATACTACTGCATTATTGTAAAAACGGTATAAATAATATCAGCGCACTTGTGAAAGAATATTAGACTCACCAGTTGACGAGTATTGGACACGTGGCATGATTTGTTTACTTTTGAATATCGGCAAAAATCGAACATTTTTGCTAATTTGAGCTCAATTTCAAGGTACAGTGGTACCCCGGTTTACGATGGTCCCCAAACTCACCCTTTTATGTAAGTTTATTTTTAAATGCTTTTGTAAGTGTAATTTGGGGTCTAAAAGGACTAGTCTATTTTACAACTTTTCTTAAGGAGATAAATTGTTTGGTAATGGCACTTGAACAGCATTCTGGAATGAAAAATATCGTAAACGGGTACCACTGTACTTGTCATCGTGAAACCAATCAAAATCATCACTTATTCTGTAATATATCTTCCATTCTATCAAATGAGACCAAGAAAACGAGAATACAACCATAAATACCATACGAAAATACACTCGAAAGTCGCTGTTTTAAACCAAAAACACGGTTGGAGTTTTTTTTTTTCTCATGCACTGCGTGCTTCAGGATTTTTTTTTTATACTGCACGCACTGACCATGCAGACCCATTCTTTCATATGTGAGCCTGCCAGCTTTCTTCCACCAGATTTGAAGGTGCTAGAATTTACGCGTACAAGTACGTGACCGACCCTGGCTGCAATGACGTTCAAGTACGTGACCGACCCTCAAAGGGTCAATGAGCATAATTGATTAATGAGTCTCAACACTGTTTCACTAAAGGGCATTCCTGTCTGACAAATTTCCTGACCTTCTTTAACCCTTTCGGGGTTTCGGTCGTACTAGTACGGCATACGCGCCAGGGTTTTGGTCGTACTAGTACGCCTAAATTCTAGCGCCCTCAAATCAAGCAGAAACAGGCTGGTAGGCCTAGATGTGAGAGAATGGGTCTGTGCGTTCAGTGTTCGCAGTATAAAAAAAATCCTGCACCACAGTGCATAATGAGGAAAAAAAAAACTGACCGTGTTTTTGGTTTAAAACAGCGACTTTGCAGTCTATTTTCGTATGGTATTTATGCTTGTATTCTCGTTTTCTTAGTCTCATTTGATAGAATGGATGATATATTACAGAAATAGAGATAATTTTGACTGGTTTCACGATGACAAGTACCTTGAAACTGAGCGTAAAGTAGCGAAAATGTTCGAGTTTTGCCTATGTTCAAGAGTATACAAATCACGACATGCGTTCAATACACATCAACTGGGTAGTCTAATATTCTTGCAAAAGTGCACTGATAATATTTATACCATTTTTACAATGACAGTAAATCTTTTATTTTTTGTGAAAATAAAAATTCAAAATGGAAAGCAAAAGTAATGTAAAAGGGGCCTGGAGACGTGACTAATGAACAGATAAAATGCTATTGGAGTGCCAGGAATGTCTGTCTCATTTATTCTAGACCCTATTTTGAAATTGGCATCTTTTGAAATGTATGTGAAATTGACCAAATTGCGAATTTCTGACCACCTTATTGGGTAGTTGAAATCGGTAAATTGGCTGTTTCCTTTACTCAATTGATAGAACAAATGGAATTCTAGCGAAATAGCTATAATTTTAGTAGACTGAAACATTGGAATTTGCCAAAAATAGGGCTCAAAGTGGGCGAAATCGCCGTGCGTAAATGTCATCGATTCCGCTACTTTGCAAAAGCATAATTTCGTTAGTTTTTTTATCAAATTTCACAATTTTGGTGTCGTTGTGATCGGAAAAAGATTCTCTATCATTTCATAAGAAAAAATTCCGAAAAAGTTTGGCCCTGAGAACGAGTTTCGGAGAGGGCCTGTGGACCCCCAAAGGGTTAATAAAGCATTTGAGGCAGTGGACCTCAATAAAGAATATAATGTTGTTTATTTTGATTTTAATGAAGCTTTCGATAGAGTACCTCACAATGGACTGTTAAGAAAATTAACAGCTCATGGTATAAGAGGAAAGATTCTAATATGGATTAAGGCATGGATGACCAATGGACTGTAAAGTGTCTGTATAAATGGGATAAAATCTGATTGGTGACCGGTTATTAGTGGCATTCCACAAGGGCCAGTTTTAGGGCCATTGTTGTTCTTAATTTACATTAATGAGCTTGACAAAGGAATCTCAAATGACATGAGTAAGTTCACTGATGGAACAAAAATAAGCCAAATAATTTATTCTGAGGAGGATACCATTGAATTTCAGGAAGATTTACACAAATTAATTTGATCTAAAAAAATGGCAGATGCATTTCAATGTGGACAAGTATAAAATCCTAATCCTTGTGAATGAAAATAATCCTCATAGTTATAAACTGGGTGATGTAGAGCTTGATCATACATAGTGTGAAAATGACTTGTGAATCATGGTAAACAGAAATCTGAAGCCAACACAACAGTACCTAAGTGTGCACAATAAGGCTAACAGATTATTTGGATTTATATCAGGAAGTATAAGTAACAGGAATCCAAAAGTTATTTTACAGCTCTGTACATCACTAATAAAGCCTCGCTTAGATTATGCAGTTCAGTTTTGGTCACCATACTACAGAATGAATATAAGTGCATTGGAGAACATGCAAAGACAGATGACAAAATTAATCTACTGTGTAAGGAATATCTCATATGTGGATAGATTAACCCTTTCGGGGTTATGGTCGTACAAGTACGTTTTACGCACTGTGGTTATTGACGTACTAGTACGCCTAAATTCTAGCGCCCTCAAATCAAGCAGAAACAGGCTGTTAGGCCTAGATGTGATAGAATGGGTCTGTGCGGTCAGTGTGCGCAGTATAAAAAAAATTGTGCACCACACAGTGCATAATGAGGAAAAAAACTGACCGGTGTTTTTGGTTTAAAACAGCGACTTTGTAGTCTATTTTCGTATGGTATTTATGCTTGTATTCTCGTTTTCTTGGTCTCATTTTATAGAATAGATGACATATTACAGAAATAGAGATAATTTTGACTGGTTTCACGATGACAAGTACCTTGAAACTGAGCGCAAAGTAGCGAAAATGTTCGATTTTGGCCGATGTTCAAGAGTAAACAAATCACACCATGCGTCCAATACACATCAACTGGAGAGTCTAATATTCTTGCACAAGTGCGCTGATATTATTTATACCATTTTTACAATGATGCAGTTGTATACATAACAGTAAATCTTCTATTTTTGTGAGAATAAAAATTCAAAATGGAAAGCAAAAGTAATGTAAGAAGGCCCTGGAGACGTGACTAATGAACAGAGAAGATGTTATTTTAGTGCCAGGAATGTCTGCTTTGTTTATTATGAACCCTATTTTGAAATTGGCATTGTTTGAAATTTGTGTGAAATTGGCCAAATTGCCATATTCTGACCACTATCTTGGGTAGTTTAAATTGGTAAATAGGCGGTTTCTTGTACTCAATCAATAGAAGAAATGGAGTTCTAGCGAAATAGCTATAATTTTAGTAGACTGAAACATTGGAATTTACCGAAAATAAGGCTCAAAGTGGCCGAAATCGCTAATGCGTAAATGTTATGGATACCGCTAACTTCGAAAGCATAATTCCGTTAGTTTTCGATCAAATTTCATAATTTTTGTGGCATTATGATTGGAAAAAGATTCTCTATCATTTCATAAGAATTTTTTTTTTTTTTTTTAAATTCGTGGACCCTGAGAACGAGTTTCAGAGAGACCCCTTGGACCCCCAGAGGGTTAAGAACCTTAAATCTTCACTCTCCTGAGAGATGTGCAGTGAGGGAAAATATCATTGAGGTACAGTGGTACCTCGGTTAGCGATATTAATCCGTCCCAGAGGGCTTATCTGTAACCGATTTTATTGTTATCCATTTCTATTTTCCCCATAAGAAATAATGGAAATAAAATTAATCCGTTCCAGACTTCCAAAAGTAGTAAAATAAAATATTTTTTTACAACATAAGACATGCATTTAGTACACAAGTTTATGAACAATAAAGAAATACATGTAAATATAGTACAATAACATGTCACTTACATTTATTGAAGAGTTGTTGATGTGTGGAAGATGGGAGGAGGGGAAAGGATGGAGTAGTATGCTAGTGTTTGGAAGGGAAATCCCCTTCCATTAACACTGCAGGTACCAAGTTCTTTTCTGGGGTTACTGGCCTTTTTCTTTTAATGCCACTAGGACCAGCTTGAGAGTCACTGGACCCCTCTCTAACAAAAAATCTGTCCAGGGAGCTCTGTGTCTGGCAATTCTTTAAAACATCCCTGAAATGGGACACCACAGTGTCGTTGTACAGGTTGCCAGCACGGCCTGCAACAGCATGGTTAGGGTGATATTCATCCATAAAGCCTTGCACCCTGCTCCACATTCCACAAATCTCCTTAATCACTGAAGAAGGCACCTTCTTCCATCTCTGTTCCACCTCCTCCTCTGAACCATTGTCCTGACCTGTGGTCTCTTGTTGCTGTTGCTGTTGAAGCTCTTGCAGATCTTCAGTGGTTAGCTCTACATTGTGCTCCTCCACCAACTCTTCCACATCCTCACCACTCACCTCCAACCCCATGGACTTGCCCAGTTCCACAATTTCTTCCACAACAGGCTCAGGCTCAGGGTTCTGAGGCTCAGCCCCAAAATCTTCAAAATCCCTCTTTAGGACACAGTCTGGCCACAATTTTCTCCAGGCAGAGTTCAAAGTCCTGGTAGTCACTCCCTCCCAAGCCTTTCCTATAAGGTGTACAAAATAGAGGATATGGAAATGATTTTTCCAAAAGTCTCTTAAGGTTATATTCATGTCTCTGGTCACATCAAAGCACTTTTGAAACATTGCTTTGGTGTAGAGTTTTTTAAAGTTTGAAATGACCTGCTGGTTCATGGGCTGGAGGAGAGGAGTGGTATTAGGGGGCAAGAACTTCACTTTGATGAACTTAAAGTCCTCCACAATTTTCTCTACCAAGGTTGGAGGATGACAAGGAGCATTGTCCATTATCAGGAGGCACTTAAGTGGTAAATTATTTTCCTCGAGATATTTCTTCACACTGGGGCCAAACACGCCATTGAACCAATCTAAGAAAATGTCCTTTGTTACCCATGACTTTTTGTTAGACTTCCACATCACACAAATTAGACTTGGTGATACCGCATCTGCCAAACACTCGGGGATTTTCAGAATGATACACCAGTAAAGGCTTCACTTTGCAATCACCACTGGCATTAGCACACATCATAAGAGTTAGCCTGTCTTTCATAGGCTTATGTCCTGGGAGTGCCTTTTCCTCCTGTGTAATGAAGGTCCTGTTCGGCATTTTCTTCCAAAACAGGCCTGTTTCGTCACAATTGAACACTTGTTGGGGTTGGAATTGTTCAGCCTCTATGTACCCCTGGAATTCCTGCACATATTTTTCAGCCGCACTTTTGTCACAACTGGCTGCGTCACCATGCCTCACAACACTATGTATGCCACTTCGATTCTTAAATCTTTGAAACCAGCCTTTGCTGGCTTTAAATTTGTTCACTTCAGCACTCGTTGCAGGCATTTTCTTGATGAGATCATCATGCAACTGCCTTGCTTTTTCACATATTATTGCCTGCGAAACACTATCTCCTGCTAACTGTTTCTCGTTGATCCACACCAACAACAAATTTTCCACATCTTCCAGCACTTGCGATCTCTGTTTTGTGATCACATATGCACCTTTTGCACACAGCTGGGCCACGCGGACGTGTTTGGGACGAATATCGTAAACTGAGTATATCATCGTAAACTGAGTCCATATTTTGAAGTAAAAATGTATAGCTAACCGATTTTATCGGTATCCGATGTCATCACTAACCGAGGTACCACTGTATATAAGTGGAAGACAGACATAAACAAAGGTGATATAAATAAAGTACGGAGAATATCAAATCAAGTAAGATCTCGAAATAATGGATTTATATAAAAAAGATGAGACGAATGTATGAGTGAGAAGGGCTGGGTTTGATTACTATCTGAGGCATTGAAGCAAACTCTTGAGTTGCTTTGTGTTATGCAGAGTTCTGCATGGCATTGTAATGTACAGTGGACCCCCGAGTAACGAACAAAATTCATTCCAGAAGCCTGCTCAAGTGCCATTACCGAATGAATTTACTCCCTTAAGAAATAATGTCAAGTAGGTTAGTCCATTTCAGACCCCCAAAAATACACTTACAAAAGTACTTACAGTATTATACTTACATAATTGTACGATTTCCGGGGTGTTCGTAACTCGGGGGTCCACTGTATATATAGTGGAGAAGCATGCCATATTTGTATGAACTATGACATAATTGTAACTCATAATGTATGAACTATGGATAAATGTCACCCATAATTTTATAATTCACACTGTGCATTTGGGGGTACTGTAAAGTACTTTAGACTGTAAATGTAAAGGAATCTTGCCGGGATATATTTTCCAACTGTGTTTTGGCTGGCGAGTAAGCATGGTTGATTTTTTTATAACCAACCCATTCATGTATCAAATGCTGGTTTAGCGCTTTCTGTTTTGACTGGGATAGCCCTGGGTGGCCTAGTTTTAAATGTGATTTGTGTAACTTTTACCTTTTGCCCTTAGACGAGGCCTTAGGCCCCAGGAGCTCCCGCCTTTTCTGCGTAACACTTTGGGAAAGGGTTAGATAAATAGATGGATGGGAATGGTTGGTGCTGAGAAGGTCTTGCCTAGTATGGGCCAGTAGGCCTGCTGCAGTGTTCCTCCATTCTTATGTTTTTATGTTCTTATCTGTTTGTTATTGTAAGTACAGTGGACCCCCAAGTTACGAACACCCTGGAAATCGTACAATTATGTAAGTAGTATAATATTGTAAGTGCTTTTGTAAGTGTATTTTTTGGGGTCTGAAATGGACTAACCTACTTGACATTATTTCTTAAGGGAGTAAATTCGTTCGGTAATGGCACTTGAGCAGGCTTCTGGAATGAAGTTTTTACGTTACTCGGGGGTCCACTGTATGATCTTCATCAATAGAATCATTAGCTAGATAATGCCAGTCAGTACTAGACAGGTGTTCCTTAACCCTTTCAGGGTCGAGAGGCCCTCTCCCAAACTCGTTCGCAGGGTCAAAAAAATTTCGGAAAAAAAAAATTATTTTTTCTTATGAAATGATAGAGAATCTTTTTCCGATCATAATGACACCAAAAGTATGAAATTTGATGAAACACTAACGGATTTATGCTCTCACAAAATTAGCGGTATCGACAATATTCACGCATCGGTGATTTCGGCCACTTTGAGCCCTATTTTCGGCCAATTCCAATGTTTCAGTGTACCAAAATTTTAGCTATTTCGCTAGAATTCCATTTGTTCTATCAATTGAGTAAAGAAACTGCCAATTTACCGATTTGAACTTCCCAATAAAGTGGTCAGAAATTGGCATTTTGGCCAATTTCACACAAATTTCAAAAGATGCCAATTTCAAAATAGGGTCCAGAATAAACGAGACAGACATTCCTGGCACTAAAATAACATTTTATCTGTTCATTAGTCACGTCTCCAGGCCCCTCTTACATAACTTTTGCTTTCTATTTTGAATTATTATTCTCACAAAAAATAGAAGATTTTCTGTTATGTATACTACTGCATCATTGTAAAAATGGTGTAAATAATATCAGTGCACTTGTGCAAGAATATTAGACTTACCAGTTGATGTGTATTGGACGCATGACGGAATTTGTTTACTCCTGAACATCGGCAAAAATCGAACATTTTTGCTACTTTGCGCTCAGTTTCAAGGTACTTGTTATCGTGAAACCAATCAAAATTATCTCTAATTCTGTAATATATCTTCCATTCTATCAAATGAGACCAAGAAAATGAGAATACAACCATAAATACCATACAAAAATAGACTGCAAAGTCGGTGTTTTAAACCAAAAACACGGTCAGAGGTTTTTTTTCCTCATTACGCACTGTGTGGTGCAGGATTTTTTTATACTGCGCACACTGACCGCACAGACCCATTCTCTCACATCTAGGCCTACCAGCCTGTTTCCGCTTGATTTGAGGAAGCTAGAATTTAGGAGTACTAGTATGTCAATAACCCTGGTGCGTAAGCCGTACTAGTATGGCGAAAACCCTGAAAGGGTTAAGTCCATTATAGTTGGCAAATTGAAATATTGGAATTTTTACTGTATTGTCCTCATGCTTGTACAGTGGTCCCTCGGTTTTCGTGCATCTCCAAACTCGAACATTTATGTAAGTGTATTTTCGTAAGTGCTGTTGCAACTGTATTTTTGGGGGTCTGAAATAGACTAACCTACGTGACATTATTTCTTAAGGAAGTAAATTCGTTCGGTAATGGCACTTGAGCAGCATTCTGGAACGAATTTTCGGCGAAAACCGAGGGACCACTGTACTCCCAAGTAATATCAAAGATGAAGTTTAAGACACTTATGAAACATATGGGAATCTTTATTGAAGAAACATGTCCCCACACAGTGGCTTCATCAGTCCATACAAAGCAGAAAGGTATAAGGAGAGAGAGTTTGAGGTAATCCTCTTCTACTTACACCTTTCTCCCCTCTTTAAGGGGAGCTCCTTGTCGTGGTAAAGAGGCTATCGGTCTGAGGAATTGGACCTCTTGGTCTTCTTCCTCAGACCGAACCTAATTACCCCCCAATCCCTCCTCCCTTTTCCCATTTTCCCCATCCTCCCTTTTCCCATTTTCCCCATCCTCCCTTTTCCAATTTTCCCCATCCTCCCTTTTCCCTTTCCTCCTCCTCCTCATTCCTTCCTTATTTCCTTCCCATTTTTACCCTGGAGCTTCCCTTCACAGGCATTCTAGTTCCTAGGTAGGGGGAAGGGTACCGTGGTCCATCCCATTCTGTTGAGGTTCTTGGTGGTGGTGTAGTTTGCCGTGGAATCTGGATCTCCTGGGGATGTCCCGATCCCTCTCCGGTCTCCCGGGGGTGGCTTTGGGTATCTTTCGGGCGACGGGTGTATCTCTGGAGGCCACCTTTCGGATTCCGGGGGTGGTGGTCGAAGGAGGTATGCTTTGTGGTGGATATCCGGCCGCCCTCTCTTTTGCCCGCCGAGGTGGCTCGGTGGATGTGAGGTTGCTATCCCGGATTGCTGGTTTACTGGCATGAAGGGTAGGGTATGGCACGGGTTCCATGCAGCATCTGCACTACTTGCGGTGTTGAGGTCCTCTTGGGCGCGGAGGGGGATTTACGCCCCTTTCATTCCTCAATGTTCCCCCCTTTTTTTATTTTTTTTTTCTATTTTTCTTTTCTTTCTTTTTTTATTCTTAAAAACAAAAAGAAAGAAGTAACCTAACCATGGATGCCCTAATCCGTGAACCTACCCCCGGGCCCCTTCTTGATACCGCACCTAGTTCTGACCCTACCTCATTAATGGACAACTCTTCGGAGATCTCTAATACCCCTGTACCTCTTGCTGGTGCCGGTTTGTCACCTGCTTCAGGTACCGGGGTTCCGACCTGCCCTTTTGACACGTCTGACCTTCGCTCTTCTCTGACCTTGATTCCGGCTTCTCCCTCAACATTGCGGCAATTTTCAGATCGCTCGCCCGTCACTCATCGGACCACCCCCGGTCCCACACCCAAACGACCAAGACCCTTACATGACAATTCGACACTTCCTTCTCGTTCATCTCAGAAACGACCAGCTCGTCACGCACTCCCCTTAAACACTTTGTTTCACACTACTCAATGGACAAAGTTTTTTACTCTACGACCGACTTCTCCTAATACCTATCTTTCAGATCATAGTATTGGTAAGGCTCTGCTATGCCATGTTGGTAAAGATATCTCATTTCACGCTCTTAAGAGTGGCACTCGCATCATCACGGTCCAGAATGCTGGCCAAGCTCGCGATCTTTCTCTCCTTACGACAATAGATACTATTCCTATCACTATTGACAAACATCATTCACTCAATTCTTGTAGTGGTACAGTCATTTTACCCCACACCATTGTCTCAACGGAATTTCCAGACATGTGGTGATGACATTTTGGAGCAGCTTGAGCTCCAAGAACTCCCTATCCTTAAAGTTGACACTTTTGTCCTCCCTGCCAATAAGCGAAGACATTATCCTTGCAATATAGCTCGTTTAACATTTGACTGCCGTGAACTTCCACCCTCGGTCTACATTGCAGGTCACCGTTTACAAGTTCGAAAGGTGACCCCTACACTGCAACAGTGTAGAAACTGCTGGCGTTTTCGTCATCCAGCGAAATATTGCAGGTCCATGGCCGAATGCCCAGTCTGTGGTGCCGACGACCATGCCAGTCCTTCTTGTAATCTATCTCCCTCTTGCCTTAACTGTCATGAGGCGCATCCATCGTACTCTCGCCATTGTTAGGTTTACCTGAATGAGCGGGAAATCCGTTGTCTCAAAGAGGCGGATGGCTTCTCATATGCTATGGCCGTCTCTCATCTACGCCTTCAAGGGAGACTTCCCTGTATTTCCTATTCTCGAATTACTAAACGTCGCCCCACTTCTGGGGTCTCAACTTCCCCGGCTTCCTCTGTGGTCGCCCCATCCTCAGTCACCCCTGTCTCGAATCCTTTTGCTGTTCTTGGCTCCGCGGTCCCTACCTCGGCATCCCATACTGTAGACACCCCTTCCTCTACTCACTCGCACAGTTCTGTGTCTACACACCCTCGTTCACCACCTAAACCTCAGCGCCCCCCTTCTTTTCACAAGTCTGGCAAAAAATCCCCATTGCCGGGTTCTTCACCTCCGACTAGTTCTGTAACGTGTGTGGAGGTTCATCCTCCTCCTCATTCAATGTCTTCATCCCCTATCCCCTCCAATGTTCCTTTCTTGACTGCCCCGCCCCAGGCCGCTTCCACTCCTGTCCCCTCCCAAGCCCTTTTGACAGTTTTCTCTTCCATCTCCTTGCCCTCTACTTTTGTACCGTCTATGGTCTCCCAGATTGTCGCTCACACTCCTCCTCCTTTCATCTCTAATGTGGTCCAACATCCTGCATCTTTGACTCCCGAAACACTGGAGGCTATTGCAGGATTTATTGCAGAGACTGAACCGTTGATGGACACTGCTCCACCTCCGGTTCCTCCTCCTCCTCTCTTCTCCGTCTATATCTCTCCTTCCTTCAGAGCGTCCCCCTCCTTCTCTGATTACAAGTTTTCCACTGCCTCGACACGTGGACTTTTCTAACCCTAGTCCATAGATACCTCTAACTTCGACTTATATCTTTCTCTCCATACATCATGGCGTATTTGCAGTGGAATATCCGAGGCCTCGGGTAACCGGGGTAAGCTTCAGGTGTTGTTCTCCCAGTTTTCCCTTGTTATCCACTGTTATCCGTCCCTTTTTGGGCTATGATATGTTATATTCATCAGATCCTTTTTCCGATGGAACCTTTAACGAAAGTGCTCTTCTTATTCCCACTGGTGTTCCATACCATCAGCTCTATGTTCATTCTTCTCTACATTACACCGCAGCCCGTATTCACTTGAATAAGTGGTATACACTCTGTTCTTTATATCTCTCCCCTTCGCGAGCATGAGCATTGTCTATCCCAGATGTTGATTTTCTGGTTTCTTCCTTACTGCCACCCCTTCTATTACTTGGCGATTTTAACGCATACCATTTTCTTTGGGGAGGGTCGCACTGTGACTCCTGTGGCATTCAGTTGGAGGCATTTCTTGCTTCTCTCCCCCTCCATGTTTTAAATACGGGTACTCCTACCCATTTTTATCCCCGAACTCATTCTTTCTCCTGCGTCGATCTTTCCATCTGCTCTTCATCACCTGTCCTTGACTTCACCTTGTCTGTCCTCCCGGACTTACATGATAGTGATCATTTCCCAATCATCCTTAGGTCCCCTTCATATTCTCCACCTCCTCGTAGCCCACACTGGCAGTTTGACCGGGCGAAATGGGACCTTTATGCACATCTTACTGCCTTTCATGAGTTTCCTTCCTTGTCCTCCATTGATGAGGTTTTACATCTCTTTTCATCCTCCGTCTTCACGGCAGCTTCACATTCTATCCCCCAAACCTCGGGCAAGCATTCTCAGAAGTGCATGCCTTGGTGGTCTCCTACTTGTGCTCGGGCAGTATGCTTGAAACGCGATGCGTGGGGCAGGTATCGGTATAACAGAACCACAGAGAGACTCCTTGATTTTAAGCAGAAGAGAGCTATTGCTCGCGTGTTATACGTGACGCTAAGCGCACTTGCTGGTGAGATTACGTTTCTACTGTCACTTCGGCTTCCTCAATGAGTGCAATCTGGAAGAAAGTGCAGAAATTGAGTGGTAAATTCTCCCCCGACCCTGCTCCTGTTCTTCAGGTTGCCGGTGACTATATAGCACACCCTCTTGCCGTTGCCACTGAAATTGGTAATCATCTGGTCCGCATTTCTCAGGGGCTCCATCTATGCCCCTTGTTCCTTTCTTCTAAGTCTGCCAGTGAGTTAAAGCCCTTAGATTTTTCTTCTCTCAGAGAAGAATCTTATAATGTGCCTTTTACCCTTCAAGAACTGGAGGCAACACTCTCTGCTTGCTGATCATCGGCAGCTGGGCCAGACGGCATACATATTCGTATGCTACAGCATTTACATCAGTCTGCTCTTACTGTCCTCTTACAAATCTTTAATCTTATATGGTCGCAAGGAGTTATTCCCCAACTGTGGAAGTCTGCTATTGTTCTCCCTTTTCGCAAACCGGGTACTACGGGACATGATACCTCCCGCTACTGTCCCATCGCTCTTACCAGTGCAGTTTGTAAGGTGATGGAACGTCTAGTTAATAGACGTTCGATGTGGTATTTAGAGACGCATTATATTCGTAATGCCTTTGCCAATAACCACTCGGTTATCGCCATCTTTTTCGATCTTGAGTAGGCTTATGACACAACTTGGAAGTATAATGTCTTGACCCAGGCCCACTCCTTAGGCCTCCAAGGCAATCTACTATTTTTCCTTAAGGCTTTCTTAACTGAAAGACATTTCCATGTCCGGGTTAGTAATGAGCTTTCCCCGGACTTTGGCCAAGCTGAAGGTGTCCCCCAGGGTTGTGTTCTGTGCACAACACTTTCTCATTGCTATAAATAATCTGGCATCAGTTCTCCCATCCAACATTTGGTCATCGCTTTATGTGGATGACTTTGCTATAGCTTTTGTGGGTGCTGACTGTCACCTCATTGCAGTTTCCCTCCAGCATGCCATCAACCGAGTTTCCGATTGGGCCACCACTCACGGGTTTAAATTTTCTAGTAGCAAAACTCATCATATTACGTTTACTAGACGTTCAGTGGTCTCTGATCATCCGTTGTACCTATACGGCTCACGTATCCCAGAACGTGATACTGTCAGGTTTCTCGGCCTCCTGTTTGACCGTCGATTGTCCTGGAAACCTCACATTACCCCTCTGAAGGCAACTTGTCATAGCCGGCTGAACCTCCTAAAAACCCTCGCACATCTTTCGTGGGGGGTTGATCGTAGCACTCTCCTCCGCCTGCATTCAGCCCTAATTTTATCGAAACTCAATTATGGTGACCAGATATATTTGGCGGCCTCCCCTATTACTCTTTCTAGCCTTAATCCCATACATCACCAGGGATTGCGTTTATGCCTTGGTGCATTTCGTTCTTCCCCGGTTGAGAGCCTCTATGTAGAAGCAAACATTCCATCCTTGTCCGATCGTCGTGATGCACATTGCATTCTCTATTATGTTTGCTCCCATGATCTCCGCAATCCTTCCATGTACAGTGGACCCTCGGTTAATGAAAGGTCCCGTTAACAAGCTCGAACGCAGCTTTTCTAATCGGTTAGCGAAAAGTCCTCGGTTACCGAAAGGTATTAGACGTGTCCGCTTGCTCCGCGCAAGCGCAGGACGCCAGTGAAGCGTTGTTTACCATTGAGAGAAAATTACCTAGCGCGCTCTTTCAAAGATTCACAATATATTTGGTGTCTTTTTTGGTGGTTTAGTTATTGCCACTGTGAAATAAGTCACCATGGGTCCAAAGAAGCTTCCTAGTGGCACCCCTGTGGTAAAGAGAGTGAGGAACACCATCGAACTGAAGAAGGAAATCATAGAAAAATATGAGAGTGGTGTACGTCTGAGTGATCTTGCCAGGATGTACAAGAAAACTCCATCTACTATCGGCACTATCCTGGCACAGAGAAATGAGATCAAGGAAGCTAATGTTGCAAAAGGGGTTAATTTGTTAACGAAACAAAGATCGAAAACAGTGGACGAGGTGAGAAGTTGTTGTTGGTGTGGATCCATGAAAAACAGAGAGCGGGTGATAGTATTTCTATGGCGATAATTTGTGAAAAGGCAAGGAAGTTGCACGCAGATCTTGTGAAGAAATCCTGGAACCAGTGGTGAGGAGAGTGATTTTAAAGCCAGCAAAGGCTGGTTTGAGAAGTTTAAGAAACGTAGTGGCATACACAATGTTGTGAGGCATGGTGAGGCAGCCAGCTCAGACAAACGTGCAGCTGAAAAATTTGTGCATGAATTCAAGGGGTTCGTAGAGGCTGAACAATTCCTCCCCAGCAAGTGTTTAACCCTTTGACTGTCGCAACCCTCAATCCTGAGTGCTCTCCTGTTGTCGCAAAATTTAAAAAAATAAATAAATTATTTTTCTTATGAAATGATAGAGAATCGTTTCCGATGGTAAAGACACCAAAGGTTTGAAATTTGATTGAAAACTCACGGAATTACGCTCTGCAAGTTAGTGATCTCAGCATATATATACGCATCGGCAATTTTGCCGACTTTGAGCCCTATTTTCGGTATATTCCATTGTTCCAGTTGACCAAACTCATAGATATTTCTTTAGAACTCCATTTGTTCTATCGATTGAGTACAAGAAACCACCAATTTATCGATTTCAACTACCCAATAAAGTGATCAGAAATTGGCAATTTGGCCAATTTCATGGAAAATAAAAAGTTGTCAATTTCAAAATAGGGTCCAGAATAAACAATGCAGACATTCCTGGCACTAAAATAAGATGTTATCTGTTCATTAGTCACGTCTTTAGGCCCTCTTATATTACTTTGGTTTCTATTTTGATTTTTATTCACATAAAAATAGAAGATTTACCGTTATGCAGACTATTGCATTATTGTAAAAATGGTATAAATAATATCAGTGCACTTGTGAAAGAATATTAGACTCGCCAATTGATGTGTATTGGACGCGTGGCGGATTTGTTTACTCTTGAACATTTGAAAAATCGAACATTTCTCCTACTTTGAGCTCAATTTCAAGGTCGTTTTCCTCATAAAACTAATCAAAATCATCTTTATTTCTGTAGTATGTTGTCCATTCTATCAAATGAGACCATAAAAAGAAATACAACCATAAATACTATACGAAAATACACCTCAAAGTCACGTTTTAATCCAAAAAATGGTCGGAGTTTTTTCTCTCATTACATACTGCGTGCTGCAAGATTTTTATACTCGCACACTGACCACACAGACCTATTCTCTCATATGTGGGCCTACCAGCTTTATCCCATTTGATTTGAAGCCACTAGAATTTAGGCGTTTGATACGTCCGAAACAGTGGCTCTAAGGCGTATATATATGACCGAAACAGTCAAAGGGTTAATTGTGATGAAACAGGCCTGTTTTGGAAGAAAATGCCCAACAGGACCTACATTACTCAGGAGGAAAAGGCACAGCCAGGACACAAGCCTATGAAAGACAGGCTAACTCTTATGATGTGTGCCAATGCCAGTGGTGATTTTAAAGTGAAGCCTTTACTGGTGCATCACGCAGAAAATCCCAGACCCTTCAGGAAACACAGTGTTGACAAGAATAATTTGTGTGTGCATTGGAAGGCTAACACCAAGGCATGGGTCACTACAGAGATTTTCAAGGAATGGGTGACTGGAGTGTTTGGCCTTAGTGTGAAGAAATACCTCCTGGAAAAGAAATTGCCACTCAAGTGCCTCCTGGTACTGGACAATGCTCCTGCTCATCCTCACAACTTGGAAGAGTTGTTGCCTGATGAGTTCAGTTTCATCACAGTAAAGTTCTTGCCTCCTAACACCACTCCTCTCCTCCAGCCCATGGACCAGCAGGTCATTTCCAACTTTAAGAAACTGTACCCCAAAAGCACTGTTTCAGAGGTGCTTTAATATGACCAATGACTCTGAATTGACCCTAAGAGAGTTCTGGAAAGAACACCTCAATATCGTGCATTGCATAGGCCTTATAGGTAAGGCTTGGGAGGAAGTGACTTCCAGGACTCTGAACTCTGCTTGGAGACCACTGTGGCCGGATTGTGTCCAAGAGGGAATTTTGAAAGATTTGAGGCTGCCCCTGACCCTGACGACCCTGTGCCTGTTGTGGAACATGTTGTGGAAGATATTGGGGAACAGCCTGGGGTTGGAGGTGAGTGGTGAGGATGTGGAAGAGTTGGTGGAGGAGCACAGGGTAGAGCTAACAACTGAAGAGCTGCAAGAGCTTCATCTGGAAAAAGCAACAGACCACAGCTGAGGTTATTGCTTCAAAGGAGGAGAGAGAGAGATAAGGAGGTGCCTTCTTCAGTGCTTAAGGAGATGTGTACAAAGTGGAATGAGTTGCAGACATTTGTTGAAAGATACCACCCTGAGCAAGCTGAAATGAGCCTTCTGTGCAACCACTTCAGTGACAGAGCCATGTTGTACTTCAGAAAAGTGTTGAAGAGTCGCCAGAAACAGAGGACTGTGGACAGTTACTTCCAAGCAGGGGTCTAGTGACTCTCAAGCTGGTCCTAGTGGCATTAAAAGACCAAGAAGGAAGTAACCCCAGAGAGGGGCTTGTTACCTGAAGTCCTTTTGGAGGATTCCTCTTCCAACCACTAACACCCTGCTCCAGTCATCATCTATATCTTCCAGATGCCTGCAAGTCTCTTCAATAAAGGTAAGTAAAGGTTATTTTTTATTTTGAGTGATTATTTTTTGTGGAACAATTGTATTTTCATTATTTTTATCCGACATAAGGTTTCAGATAACCGATAGGATTCAGTTAAGTAATTCTGGACTCGGATTCAACATTCGTTAACACGAGCCAGCTGATGAGGGCATCTGTCACCAATTCAGTAGGCATGTTTAGCTTGACCTTTATGCCATTCGTGTGGACATTACTCTTGTCTTGCACTCTCAAGCTTGTCACCATTATAGTTCAGTGATAACTCCCTTACTGAGCTTTGGAAGTTCCTGCTATCCGTAATCTGTTCCTCACCCTATATCTTCAGTGCCCAACTCCTATAGGTTTGTTTTTTCTAGACCACTTCGTTCATTCCTATGCCACGCAGTATCACCGATGGTTCAAGATCATCTGGCGTTGTTCTTGATCTTCGGCCAGCGTCGTGCGGGCATCTGTTGACCTCGGCTAGGATATTGGCAATTGTACCATTCTTTGGCTTACGTATTCGTCTGCCTGTCCATTTGTGTCAGTTTCAGACTCCTTAGGCTTTACAGGCTATCCGTAAAATTGTTACACCTCACCCCTAGTTCTTCGTGTCACTTGGTTACGCTGTAGCTCTGCAAGCACAAAATATTTTTTTGTTGGGTCGCAATTTGCTCAGGGCAATGAACGGCAGCCTGCTGTCAGCAGTCTACTTCAGTTTCATTCGTGTTCCTTTCACGGACTTTTTGCGGTCATTGCTACCACCTTCCACCTTGGCAGCAACGCTGGTCCTAAATAACAAACTTCATTCTATTAAACCGAGTATAGGTTTCTGGCCTTCTTCTTGTCACCAATGTTGGGGTTGGGAGACTACACTCTCCTGTCTTCGCATCGGCCACACTCATCTTACTCACGGGTATCTCATGGAGGCTCCCTGCCCCTCTCTGTGAGCATTGTCAGGTTCCAGGGTCTGTTGACATATTCTGTTGGACTGCCCACTCTATCAACGAGCACGCAGAATTTACCTCCAACGGCGTCTTCGCTCTGTGGCCCTTTCTTTGCCTTCCCTTCTTGCTGATGGACCCTCCTTTAATCCTGACTCTCTCGTTAACTTTTTGACAGAAACTGACTTACTACACAAACTCTGAAGATTATACCTCTAACACCTCCCTCAGTCCCTTCTACTCGATCTCTTGCTACCCTCTATCCCTGCACTATCCACTGTCCTGCTGCACTCCATACCCTACTAATCATCCATCTCCCTCTTACAATCCATTCTCCCCATCCTGT
>WNWK01034733.1:0-20265 GCA_009830355.1 Cherax destructor
ATATATATATATATATATATATATATATATATATATATATATATTTTCCGTTTAGGTAAAACTTGTTATTTTGGCTTAAATAGCAACGTCTTCTTGATATAAGACAAGCAAAAATTTTTGTATGCAATAATTTCGAAAAAATCTTCTAAACCTAAAAAAAACATATTTTTCATTGTGTTTGTTTATTTTTAAAATTTTGTAAACGCATCAAAAATATATTTAGTTGGATTAGCTAAATTACATTGCGCTTGTTAAAATGGTTGGGTAAGTTTTCTAAGTTTTTTTTGGAACAAAATTATAAATTTTTCATTAACAAAATGAAAAAAATATTTTAAACGTATAAGAAAAATTTTTAAAAAAGACTTAATTTAAATGAGTTCCTGCTAATTGACCAGTTTTACCTATTGGGCACGAATATATATATATATATATATATATATATATATATATATATATATATATAAAAAAAAAAAAAAAAGACGGAAAAAGATTAGGTCAGTGAACCGGGGTCCTTCATTTTTGCCTGATCATGACCCAAAGTTCCACCGAATGTGACTATCTCTTCTCTTCCCTCTCCGGTGACCTTTTGCCTTAACGGACTGGCCAAATTTGAAGATTGACTTGACCTTCTCAAAAAAAAAAAAAACAAATGTAACTTAAACCTTCAATGAATGACGTGTTTTCCCGTAAAAGAAACCCTGACCTTCAAGTGAATGGCTGACTTATTCATAAGTGAACTCTCTCTTACCTCCAATTGAAAGCCCCATTTGCGTTTTCGTTCCTGTTAAATATAATATTTCAAAAAAAAAATACTACTACTACTAATAAAATAATAGTATTCTAAGGTAATATTAAAAAAAAAAAATAAAAAAAATAAACAAATCTGAATAGTAATAATTTTTTATTTATAATATTTATATTACTATAAGTTATTTACATTATTATTATATTATTAAAAAAAAAAAATTTTTTAATTTTTAATTTATTTAATTTTTTAATTTATTATTAATTTTTATTATTATTATTAATTATATCTGTGTTCAGAAATTTTTTAAAAGATTTTTTTCTTCAAACCATAATTCAGAAATTTTTAATTCCCTTTTCCTTTTTAAAATTCTGCCCAAGGGCAGAACTCTTGAAGGTCAGGTCACTCTTGAAGGTCGGTCACTCTTGAAGGTCAGGGCACCTTGAACTCAGGGCCCCTCTTGAACCTGAGGTCACCATGAAGATAAGGTCACTCTTGAAGGTCAGGTCACTCTTGAAGGTCAGGTCACTCTTGAAGGACAGGTCCCCCTGAACGTCAGGGCACTGTTGAAGGTCAGATCACTTTGAAGGTCAAAAAGGCCACGTAATATGCAATGTTTTTGACAATGGCAATTATGTTTTTTGTGATATATATATTCGAAAAAATTTTGTATATATATATATATATATATATATATATATATATATATATATATATATATATATATATATATATATATATATATATATATATATATAATATAATATAATATATATATATATATATATATATATATATATATATATATATTTATATATATATATATATATATATATATATATGAGGATACAGATAGCCTTGGAGATGTGAAAAAAAAAATTAATTGTTGTTTAGATGAAAACGAATCATTCGGAAAAAAGACATGAACGAAGTTTGCTGTGGAAATCATGTTTTATGTATTTAACATGTTAAAATTTATTTAATTCTACATTTCCACAGTACCCTTTAATTATATCAATTGGCATTAAAAAAATTTTTTTTAATTTAATGGTTTTTAAGTAAGCACGATTTTTTTATCTAAGAATTTTGGGGGGGTTTTGTTCCAAAATTGGCTTCTCTTAAATTCCAAATAAGTAAAGGTGTTTACCTAGCAGTTCCTAGCGCTGCATGACCCCAAGTTACACCGTTTCCACTTGGGTATAACAAAAAAGTCATCTGGTAGTGGAAAAAAATTTTCCACCTAAACCATTCGTGTCGGAAAAGGGACTAAAAAACCGGGAGAAGACACTAGTAACTCCTTCTCCCGTATTAATAACTAAATGTAAAAGAAGAAAAAATATAGTTTTCCCCCTTTATCGGTCATCTCTCCCTCCTCCTCCTCCCCCCCTCTCCCCCTCTCTCTCTCTCTCCCCCTCCCCCTCTCTCTCTCTCTCTCTCTCTCTCTCTGCCTGTATACATTACCCAAAATTAAAAAAGAAACTTATGTTTTTTTTTTGGGTCACCCTCCTCTGGGGGGTGGGGGATTGTTGAAATATAGGAGGTACCACCTTTAGAACTTTACGGGGGCCCCATCCTCAGAGACTACAATAAACGTACCTCAGTGAAAACTCGGTTCTCCCCGGGGCTGTTTGAATATTTTCTTGTCCTACCACCCCCTACATTTTATATTCTAAATAACTTTTTAATGGACAGAATACATTGACAGAAATCACAAACATGAATACAGGTAGAATTTTTAAAGATTATGAATCTCCTCCAGCTCCCCCGAACCCGGACGTGAGCCGATGCAGCAAGCTTTTTCCCCTCTGAATGGCCATGCTGAGGCGCTGGAACATGAAAGTGGCTGCTCTTGGGGTTGGTGTCGATGAGTCTGGAACCGATTTTTTAAGGAAATGTGTGGCTTTTTTCCCATGACCCCGGTCTCGTCCCACTGGGACAAATTGATACGTTGACTTTGTACCGGTGCTTACCTTGTACTCATTGGATCAACAGCTCCCCCCCGTCGCCTGACACTGTGATGGATGTAGGTTTCACCCAGCGTCGACACACAGGTATAGCCCCTTGCTAGAGCTTGTCATTCTTAAGGATGATGGTGATTCAGTCAGGGCGGGTTGTGGGATTGTTGGCTGCAGTGATCGAGGCCCCTCTCGGCGGGGATCCAACTATAGCAAGAGCTCTCTTTAGATGTTTGACTTCATTGTGTCTTGCATGTCATCCCTTGGTTTTTGAACAGTTAAGACCATGTAGACCATATTGGTCCACACATTTCCCCCAAAAACATATATTCATTGAAATTTAGGCAGCAAAAACAGAGCCCTGCTCCGATGGTCTTAGGGGCAGGCGTGTTCCCATTGCCGAAATGGGAACTGATTGGGGGAAGTCCCCAGAGTGAAGTTCTCACAGCTTAGAAGGGTAGTCTCCTGCCTGATTTAATAAACATGTTGGCAAGCACTTTTTCAGCAATGGGGGGCATCCCAATTGACTTTTTTGGCCCGTGCTGCAAGAACACATTTAAAATTTAAATTCTTTTGAAAAAGTTTTTTTATACATGGACCCCACATCATATTCCTGTTATCGGCCAATCGTTACAGGCCGGTTTTCTTCTGGTTATCAGCCTTTTTTTCTCTTATCGGCCGTATGGGACGGGTCAACCGCCGGCGACGCCATTTCCCTAATGCATCCCCTCAGTCTGCATCTCTCTCGTTGAGTAAGAAATACCGTGGTCATCCATTCATCCGTTCTTTTTGTCTTGTTTATTGATTGTGACTGTGAAATAAGCACCATGGGGCCAAAAAAAGTTCAGATTGCCAGCCCTTTGAAAAGGCTGAAGGAAGAAGGGCTTTTTCAGTGATTTTACGATATTACGACACTAAAGTAGCGGGAGTCGATAAAGGCTATAGCGCCAGCTAGCGATAAAGTGTAAAACAGTGTAGAAAGAAGTTAAGCGATTGCGATAGAAAAATGACGATACGAAACAACCCTCCATAGTTGTTTGAGGTATAGGGCAGTGACAAATTCCGCCCTGCTGCCGCCTTCACCACTTATTTTTCAGTGGCCCTTATAAACCCCAAAAACAAACAACACAACACCCTCTGATTTTGTAATGACATATTTTGTTCATTCTAGAGATATTTCATGTTTCTATGTTTTTAAAATTGTTTATTATTCATATTAGATGAATTGTGATAGATAAATAAGCCGTGTGTTGATATTAGTGTCATATTGAAGGACTATCTTGTCCTGTTTCCCAAAAAAAATCCTGCTGGGCCCCCACTAACATACATAATAACATATTTTATTCATTCTGATGTATATGTGGTTTCTTGTTATTTATATTGTGTATTATGTCATATTAGATGTTTGATAGATAAATAAGCCGTATAGAGTTGATATTAGTATCATATTGAAGGAGTATTTTGTCCTGTCTCCAAACAATACCTCCTCCTGCCTTCAATAAATGTATGTAAAGTGATTTAAATGTTCATTTATCCATTTCATTAGTCATTTTATTTAGTTCTCATTGTTTTGTGTATGTAAAACTATAGTTAATTTAAAACAAATTTTTTTTGGTTGATATTTTTGTCGGGAAACGGATTAATTGTATTTACATTTATTCTTAGGGGAAATATTATTTGCTTTTAGGTCATTTTTTTTTAGGCCGAGCTTCTGGAACGGATTACGGCCGATAAGCGGGGGTCCACTGTATTTTTTTTTTTTTTTCATTTATGTTAATGTAAAAATTAATAATTTTCTACCAAACATAGAAAAAGGAGTTACGACAATTTTTCGTCCGACCTGGACCATTTACAAAGTCACATTAAAAAAAAGGGAAAGGGGCGGGGAGTATATATAGGCCAGCAGACAGGGACGGGGACAAGAGGGTTAGGAAAGGAATAATAGTAGTAGTAGTGGAGTTAGTTAAATTAAGAAGGGGACATAAAGGAAAATAGGGGCTCACAGGGGGTACACCAAAAACCCCGAAAATAATAAAGGACAAATACCAAAAGGCAGAAGAAAAAAAAACCCAAAAGGAGAAGGGGAAAAGGGGCAAAGGGAGAAGGGAAAAAGAATCAGGTTAAGTCATGGGGGTTTTGAAGTTCGGAGCATTTTGCAATGTAATGGAAAAGGAAAACATCTACAGAGACAAAGCCAGGGCTAAGATTCATACAAGGAAAATTGTGTATAAGGAAGGATTCAACAAGACGGTGACTGTGAAAGTTAGAGTAGGGTAGACGGGTTTTAGCAGAAGACCAGCCAATGGATGACTGTGATCTCTGACATGACAAAAAAAGCATTGTTGGTGTCCCTAACACTACTTTTGTGCTCCCTGAGTCTCAGAAGAGAACGGCCAGTTTCTCCAAAGTACTGAAGAGGACAGGAAAAAAAAATAGAGTTGACACCAGAAGCATCTGTAAGGGGGGGGAAGTTTTGTTTTTAATATGGCGAAAAGTAAGTTTGATGTCTAAGGGAAGGGAGGGTTTTGAGATTAAAAAGACCGGAAATGGGGAAGGCAAAAGACAGGGGGTTTCCCCAGGAATAAGGTTTGGGGGGGAAAAAAAGTCCTTTTGCCGCTAAACGGACCCTTATTCATATATTCTTTTTTTTTCAGTGCACCGGCCGACCCACCGAGCAGGGTGGCCCAAAGGAAAACAAAAGTTTTTTTTTTTTAACTTTATTATTGTATAAAGGAAAAGGGGTTACTAGTACATTGCTCCGGGATGTTAGCGTTTTGATATGCATTTCGGAGGAAGAATTCTTTTCCCCTTTCCAATGGTTAAAAATAAACAAGAAAAAGAACTATAAAAAAAGGGAAGAAACCCAGAGGGTGTGTATATTTTGGTTGTACATGCATGTTTAGTGTGACCTGAGTGAAAGTAGAAATAGCAACATTACCTGAAATCTTGCATGTCTATGAACAAAAAAAAGACATTTGCATATATATATATATATATATATATATATATATATTTTTTTTTTTTTTTTTTTTCGCAAGACAGCCACCGGGTGGAAATCTTTAGCTCAAGTATTTTTTGCACTTCTCAGGGGTATCAAATATGCAATGTTGAAAGGGCTAACTGAAGAAGTGGGGGGAAGTTTTTTTCGAATAGAGCAGTGTGGGTGTAGTTCCCGGTGCTGGTCCTTAGAAGGGCCAGCGGTGGCGGTGACACCAGGCACGACCCCCCCCCCCCCCCGCATGAGGTAAGAGGGTTTAGAGAAGTCAAGATATTTGAAATTGAAGCTATGATAGTCCCCCAAGCTTTTTTTAGCCAGAACAGGTCATGTGACTTGAAGGGTATGTTTTCAGTGGATATTATGTATATGGATTGTTTTTTCTTGTAACCTTTTTAATTAATAAAAGAAAGGGAATGAATGTGTTCTTTGTCTTTAAATGCCCTGTTCTGGGGTACTTTCAGCTCATGGGGGTATCCTTTACATTTCCCAAATTTCTACTATTTTTCGTATCATTAAATTTTTCCCAGGGGTCTTCTTCCTTCCAAAATTTTATGACCGTTTTTATTCCCTTTTTCTTTAATACCCCTATTTTAATGACTTTGTCCCTCAGTGTATGGTACAATCACAGCAAAACGTTATATAACCATACAAAACGACGTATCATGATGTTTTTTGGGGCGTAGACACCGGTCGGCGTCCCCAAAAATCATGAAGCCACCTGGCATAATGAGCAATCCGGATTTTGTATAGCATTGTTGTTTAAGGTTGTGTACAATAGACTCTACTAAAAGCTATCGAGCTTGTATAGCCCATAATTTGATTATATAAGTATTTTGTCATGTTTCAAAGAGAAAGATTCAATTATGTTTCTTTCCTGACAGAAATGTTTGGTACAATAATCTGGCAGCAGCCCACCCCGGTAGGTGTTACGAACTAACGGAAAAAGATAGCGTTCGACTAAATTATGGGCTATTCAAGCTCGATACCTATTTAAACACTGAAAACGTACTCTCTCAAGACACATGACCTGTTCTAAACGGCTAGAAAAAGCGGGGGTATCATGCTTCTAATTTCAAATATCTTGACCTCAAAACCCTTTCCCCTGCGGGGAGGGGGATGGCGGTCTGCCTGGTGTAACACCAGCCCCCCGGCCTTTCTAAAGATCCAGCAGCGGAAATTTCACCCACACTGCTCTATTTGAAAAACTTCCCCCACTAATGCGTTTCACCTTGTAACATTGCATAGCTCCTGATGACGCACTGAGAAGTCTGAAAGTACTAGGCTAAAGATTCCATCCCCCCTGGGTTTTTTGATAATTAAGATCGTTGTCTGGATTGTTTTTAATATATATATATATATATATATATATATATATATATATATATATATATATATATATATATATATATATATATATATATATATATATATATATATATATATATATATATATATATATATATATATATATATATATATATATATATATATTATAATAAAAAACAATGGCAGATAGGCAATTTTAAACGCTTTTGAAAGGGGGATTTTTGCTCTGGTACTCAACTCTCAGTGCGCCCGGGTTTCAAGGCAAGCAAACTGGAGAAATAGTAATTTTTTTCAGCGTATAAAGCTGTTGCCCCTTGTAACATTGCATGCTCCTGATGACAACTATAATGTAAAAATACTTGAGCTAAGTTTTCCCACCCCCGGGGTTGTCTTGCATATATATATATATATATATATATATATATATATATATATATATATATATATATATATATATATATATATATATATATATATTTTTGTCCCCTTTGAAAGTATATACTGATATATGCCCCCCTAGTGTATATGCTCAGAGATGCCCCCCTTGCGTCCATATACACTGATATTCCCTTTAGGTGTTTTGAATTATTTTCCCAATTAGCATACTTATTTGAGATGTCGTATTTTAACCTACATTTAATTGACGTTATTATCAAAAATTACAAACATGATTTTTGGTTTTTCCCCAAACGACCTGTTTATTAGGCTGTTCACGAATTCTGTTATTACAAGACACCCTGTCTATCAGCTGCTGTAAAATTCAGTTTTTAAAGAGCGACCTGTCTATCACCTGCTATAATAATTCTATCACTAAGTCTTAAGATATTTCAGTAGATTATTATTATATTAAATATTGAGGGGGGAAGCACTAAATGCAATGTAACAGCACCCCTGACAGAGTGCACGTTAGTTTTGATCCTAGGAGGACAGCCCCAAACCTTGGATCAAGAACCCTTGATGAACATCATATTGAGAATATAGGGATGGAAGATTTCATCCTCCTCTGCTTCATTAAGATGTGTATAATTTTTAATATATATATATATATATATATATATATATATATATATATATATAAAAAACATAACAGTTCATAAAATTTTCTGTACAAATTCACGTCGAATTTATTTTTTTATTTTTTGTCTAAAATTTTTCTCTGTAGATATATTTGATTTTTTTTTTTTTGAATGGGAATATATAATTGTAAAAAAAATAACTTCGTTCATAAGAACAAAATCAACGTTGTAGAGTGGGGGGAGGTGATCTATATAAAAGAGTGTATATTTTATGTCAATAAACCATTATGTAAGTCTGTGTCAAAAAACACTATGTAGACTATGTCAATAAACCATTAAAACATCAAGTAGTTCTTGTCGATTTAATCAACACTAAAAACATGTGTTTACCAGCAGAAACACCGATAATATATTGTTTACCAGCAGCAACACTGATAATGCATGTGTTTACCAGCAGCAGCTCTGATAATCATGTTTACTCGCGGGAACACTAATAATACATGTATTTACCATCATACTGTAATCATGTGTTTACCAGCACAACACTAATAATACATGTGTTTACCAGCAACTACATTTTTTCCCCTCAATCAACATTATAAAACACTTGAGTTTTCCTGGACCAAATTCAAAACACCCTTTTTTTCCCCTTAAATCAACATTCAAAACATACATTTGCACCACCCCACACACCACACACACACACACACACACACACACACACACACAAAACACACACACAAAACACACACACACACACACACACACACAAATACACACACACACACACAAACCCTCAACCACAATTAGGTGAGTACACACACACACAAATCACACACACACAAAAAAGGAGAACTCTTGTATGCAAAAGGAGAACTCTTGTATGCACTGGCATTCAGACACACGGGGGCCCCGAAACAAGATGAGCAGGATACAACACACGAGAGGGATATAGAAAAAGCACCCAGGGACAAGAAAAAACCCCAGAACAACGAATGAAGCACAGTAACAAAAATGAGAGGGTAGACAAAGCAGAACACACTAAACGCAGGACCCCAACAATACAATGCAGTGGACAGGGACAAATGAGCGGGCCCGGACCCCCAAAAAAAACACGGGGGCTTCAACCATTATAGCACCGGGAGATGCTAATGCATCTCTGAAGGCAATGGGAGACACAGTGGGAGGGGGAAAGGGAGAAGTTGATTTTTTATTTATGGCCTGAAGGAAGTCGAAGTGGACACCCATGACAGAAGAAAACAGGAGGAGAAAAAAAATCAAAGGTATCATGTTAGAACGGGGGGAGACACCCCCGGTGACAAATTTTCGGAGAATGGGGTGGTACACAAGGGGAAGAAATCACCCTCAAGGTAATCTTCAAGGCAGAATCAGCCTGTACCATGATCCTGCAAGAAAAGCACGGCTCAGGGCGAATCAGGAGTACCAGAATGTATACCTAGATCGGGACAGAACGCAGGAAGGGGGAGGCCCTGAAGGAGGGATAAGAAAGCGAAGAGGAGAAGAGGGACAGCGGGACGGAGGACACCAGGCCCAAGCAGAAGGACAAACACCCACGGGGAAGCCCCCTGGGCCTCAAATCACAGAAACCCCCGGCAACCATACTTTTTAACACCACACACACATCAGCCCCCCTGCCCCCCCCCAGAAACCCCCAAAACCCACAATCACAACTCCCCCCCCAACACAAACTCCCCCCCCAAAATCCCCCAACCATACAATCCCCAACCATGCAGCAACCCCCTTTGGGGACCCTGCCCCGCCCCCCCAAACCCCCCAAGATCCCCCACCCCAATTAAACAAATTGAAAGGAAAAATAAAAACCAAGAGGGAAAGAGAAACATCCCAAGGATTAGATTAGGGATGAAGGGGAAAGGGGGGAGGAGGGAAATTCATAAGGAAACCTTAGTTGAGAAAGGGAAAAATGGAGGGGTGTAAAAAGGGGGTTCAAAAGGCCCCCCGGGGGGGGAAATATAGCACAGTGATGAAACCCACCCCCAAAAAAAGGCCCCCAAAAAAAAAAAAAATGGGAAAAAAACCCGAGCGAGGAATTACTGGTCAGGGGGTTTCAACCAGGAGATCGACTGGGAGAACCAAGAACCACGTGGGGTCAGAAACTTTGGAGAGCCAAGATGATGGACGTGGGACTGGAAAACCTGATGCACCAACATGTCAGGGGGACCCGAAAGAGAGGAGAGAACGAACCAGCAAGACTGGACCTTTTTCACCCCAAACCTCAGAATTGAGGACATAACACATGGGGCCCCCTGGGAGCCAGCGACCAAAGGTGCTGAGCTTTGAGTACATTTAGAGCTACAGGTGGAGGGAAAATGGCCAAAAAAAACAAACCAGACTTTAAAGAGGGGAAATACACAGGTATGAGGAATTTCCACAGGAGGTTCAGTGGGGAAAGGAAATGGAAGGACAGTCAATAAATGAAATGATGAATACGTAGCGACAAAGTGAAGAAGGCGAGGGAAAGGTTTATACCCAGAGAAAAAGATTAAATGGGAAGGCTAGAAAGAGCCCTGGGTTTTCCCAAAAGGGGCAGGGGGCAAAACTAGGTGTCAGAGAATGGAAAAGGTACAGAAACAGTATGCAAGGTACAAAAGGGGGGCCCAGAAACAGTCGAAAATGACATAGCATCGAAAGTTAATCGACCCAAAACGTGTACAGTCACATCAGAAGGGAAGACAACAGTCAAGGACCAGGTGATAAGGCTGAGGGAGAAGATGGGGGAAATTCACAAAAAGATCAAGAGGTATGGAGGAGCTCAACTCGAGGTTCAAGGAAGTATTCACAGTGGAGGAAGGAAGGCAACTGGGTAGACGGGCGGGGGTGCATCACCAACAAGAGATGTATCAAGTGCTGAAGGGGATAAAACAACTGAGGAGGAGGTAAGCAGTTATAGTGATTTATACCTCAAAGGGATGGTTCCGGGAGTATCTCCCCCTGGGGCCTTGGGAAGGAGCTGAGGTACTAGTGTGCCACTTACCATAATATTCAACACATCCCTTAACTTGGCATACCTAAGGTATGGAAAAAGGCCACGTAGTCCCCATCTTTAAAAAAAGGGCAGAAAAGAGGCACTAAACTATAGACCAGTGTTACTTACGTGTATAGTGTGCAGAGTCTTGGAAAATCATCAGGAAAAGAATGGTGGAGCATCTGGAGTCAGGATAATAACGCCAGATGCACGGTTCCGGGGAAAGGGAAATCCCGTGTAACAAACCTCCTAGGTTCTATGATAAAGTAACAGAGGTAAGGCAAAAAAGAAGGGTGGGTTGATTGGATTTTCCTGGACTGCAGGAAAACCCGACACAGTTCCTCAATGAGATTGTAAAGAAGTTAGAAGACCAAGCGTGTATAACGGAAGGGGACTGGAATGGATCAGGGAATCCTCAAGGAGGTAAAAACGGGGCATGGTGGTGATGGGTTCCCGTGGGCGCCTGTGACGGGTGTCCCAAGGGAGTCCTAGGACCAGTGCTATTCTTGGGATATGTGAATGACATGACGGGCGAGATAGATAAAAACGTCTCAGTTCGAGATGATGTGAAATTATTGAGGAGAATCAAATCTTATGAGGACCAAGCATGACTTCTGTTTCATTCAAGATATTAACCTTTATTGGGGCTGTTAAAACCCCCCACATAGGTCCCCCAACCAGCGAACCATCGTTAAGGGTTTGGGTGGGGGCCCCCTCACAAAATCAACGCTCCACTTGCCATGTCCACTTTGTGCCCTGGTCTGCTGTCTTTTGTAGTCAACAGAGACGACCCATGCCTTCTGCCGAGTTTAAATTCTTTCCTATACTTGGCAGGAATACATTGATAAGCCCCAAAAAAAGTGGTTTTTCCCAAAGATAGTTTCCAAAAGCATTTCCCAGGCTAGAAGTAAATTCTTGTGCCTTACCAAACAACCAGTATGCACCCGTGACGCCCAAGAAACCCCAGGCCACCTAAAGCTCGAGCCTGGTTTTTAAATGCTTCAAAAAATGTTCAGGTCTGCTTCAACAAAACCGAACAAACTGTACTGCCTTTGCAAATTTAAGTCATCTACAGTCTGATGGAATTGCCTCCTCTCCTTTCTCTATCAAACTCCTTAGCAAAAGCACGCTGTGAGTCTGGCTAGTTCAAACGCCAGTGAACCAGACTCACCTCCGATAACCCCCACCTGTGACTTGCTGGTTTTTCTCAGGGTTTTTTCTCTCCCCCTTTTATAGAAACCTTTAAAGGTGACCTACGGTTAACAGCTCCTTGGGGGGCCGAGACTGATCTGTCATAGTTTCAGTTTGTAGTTTACTCCATAAAATCAAGCAGCTGAGCAGCAGTAAGGGTTCGCGGTATTCAACACCAATAGAACGAGCGATACCCAACAATGCTGTGGGGGTTTTGGGGAAATTTTGTAGAGTTAACTCAGACACTAACCGTCTGACTCGAATAGGTGGGATTAACCCCCAACTTAACATGCTGTAGCGCTATCCCGGTACGTGCAGTATACTCATACGATAGCAAGCTGACACACAATAGCAAAGCCAATATGCACACTACAATAGCAAGGCTGACACACAATAACAAACCAAATTGCAGAATACTCACAATAGCAGGCTGACCATAGGAAGGAATGCAAAGATGACACACAAAATTCTGAAGCGTTGGCAAAGTAAGCAATGCCAGATACAAGCTATCTAGATACAAGACTAGCTCCTCGGAACTTCAACTCTAGGCTCAACTCCTGCTCTAAGTCTCCAAATTCAGCTCCGGGACAGGGTACCCAAATTTCAACCTCAGGTTCAATGGCCTGTTAACCTGAGTGTAAAAGGGAGCTTGGAGCAAAGAAACACAGTAGAAAATGCTTTGAATTTGTTTAAATTTTTTTCCCTTCACCAAGTAATTGGATTTTATAAGACTTTTGTCTTTTCCTTCACCAAGTAAATAGAAAAGGGCTTTTTTCACATATGTACACTATATACAAAGGAGTAGTATTTAGTGCACGCCACATTTGTCTAGGCTAAACAGCAGCCAAAAGACAGACAACTTTCCACAACCAGCTCTATGCAGGAATTCCAATGACAAACCGCGAGTATATCCACATCACCTTTGTCATTGTTAAACTCCTTTTTTGGCTGAACCGAGTCGTTGATTTTGTGAGGGGGGCCCCATCAAAAAACCCTTAACGATGGTTCGCTGGTTGGAGGAGCCTATGTGGATGTTTTAACATGCCCGAATAAAGGTTACATCTCTTTGCTGCAAAACTTCAAGAGTCCACAACTTGACTCTGGCCCAGCAACTGGCTTCGATTTAATCCCCCCAAATGCAAAGTCATTAAGATCGGTGAAGGGCAAAAAAACCCCACAGAGTACAGGCTGGGGGACAAAGGGCAAAACCTCGTCAAAGGAAAAAACCGGGGTGGTATAAACCAAGCACTTTCCCCGGAAGAAAACATAAACCCAGATAACCGGGGAGCTATGGGGCTTAAACCTAAGATTATTCCTTTCCCCTTAACAAGGAATCGTTCAAGACGTGTAACCGTGTACGTCAGGCCCATACTGGTATGCACCCAGTCGGGAACCCCATACCTGGTCAAGCACGTACAAATTAGAGAAAGTAAAAAGGTTTGGAAAGGCTAGTTCCACCTCGGGGGACTGTCCTATGAAGAAAGGTTGAAAATAGGACTAACAACACGGGAGGACAGAAGGTGGGGGAATGATAAAGAAAACAAAATACTGGGGGGAAACGACAAGGAAAAAGTGACAGGGTGTTCCAAAAGGAACAAAAACGGGCCCAATGGGAAATTGAAGACCAGATGAGCAAAGGGGTGTTAGGAACATTTTTTCAGCCAAAAAAAGTGGAAGTGGTATCGCAAACGAATTGTAGTCAGGAACCATACATATTTAAGAAATTGAAAAAAGGAGCGGGAAAAAGGGCCCAAAGGGACAGGGAAAAGGGGGGGCCCGGAGCGAGTCTGACCCCTGCAACCACAATTAAGGGACAATTAGGTAGACACACACAACACTCACACAAACACACACACAATAATTAACAATCTCGGGCCCCGGGGAAAAGTCAATAGGGAAAAAAAAGTGGGCCAGGATCAGTGGGTCCAGGGGGTGCTTTGGTCCCGCACTTCACCCAACCCCCACTGCCAAACCCCCCTCAGCTTGACCCTCCACCTTTCCCGGTCACCTCAAAACCCTTCCCCCCGCAGGTCACCTAGCTTGGCCTTCTCCTTCAAGGTCGCCTCAGCGACCTTCTCACTGCCCATTACACCCCAGTTTGATTTCCGCCCCAGGTGTGCGACGTCCCCGGTGTGTGTTTTTTGATAATATATCTCGGGCTGTGCGTTTGCAGTAGTGTCATGTGACGACCTCCACATTTTTTTGTTCCTTCCTGGGGGGATCCCGTGTGATTTTTTATCACGATTGCTACATGCAGGGTTTGGGATAATCACTGAAAATGTTGCAGCGGACGGTCCATGGCTTCAATTTTCAACATTGGTGAACCAAATGGAAAGTCTCTTCCGATAGGGCCCCAAACTTTCAACACAGCGGTTTACCAGAAAAATAATCGGATAATCAGTGGGTTTTCTAGGGGACAAACCTTTTTTTTTTTAACATTGGGCCCTTTTTTAAGTGAAACAAAACTTTAATTTTTCGTTTTTAAGAGAAAATCTTTTAATTTTGATTAATGAAAAATATATATATACATATATATATTGGGGGGATTAGGGCCCTCAGGTGAAAATTTTTTGTTTTTTGTTACCATGGTTGTAAACATGTCGGGGCCATGTAACGATAAGCCTCTTCCTGGCTTCAAACCTTCAGTCATATCTAGTGTCTGTCTGTCTCTTTACTTCCCCACTGTCTAAACCCCCTTGCTGAAGGGCTTCAGTACTCATCATATGACAATTCCTGTGCTCTGCCTGTGCCTCCTTTCCCCTGTGCTCTGCCTGTGCTCTTGTGCTCTGCCTGTGCCCCCTGGGCCTGCTTCATCCTGAAGTGTGCCTTGTTTTCTCCTGTGTTTATCTCCTTGTTAACTTTAAAGGGGTACAAAAGGTATGTAGGGCTCTCGGGGGGGGGTGTGTGTTAGTTACCAATCGTCAAAGTCATTTGTCGATAGAGACTTGTCCTTTTATTATGTGGGGTGTGTGTGTGTGTTTACCTATTTGTACTCACCTTTGTGGTTGCGGCGTTCATGTCCTGGCCCCCCCCTTTTGATTGTACTAGGTCCCCTCTCTCCCTGCCCATGAGCTTTATCAAACCCCATCTTAAAATATGTATGGTTCCTGCCCCACTACGTCACTTTTAGACTATTCCACTTCCCGACCACTCTATGACTGAAGAAATACTTCCTAACATCCCTGGGTTCATCTGAGTTTTCAATTTAATGTCCCCTTGTTGCTGTGTCCCACCTCTGGAACATTCTGTCTCCCCACCTTGTCTATCCTCTCATATTTTTTTTATCATATCCCCCCTATCTCTCCCCTTCCAGTGTCGTCAAGTCGATTTCCCCTTTAAACCCCTCCTCGTAGGACATACCCCTTAGCTCCGGGATAGTCTTTTGCAAACCTTTCACTTTTCTGTTTCCTTAGGTTAGGGGTTCCCAAAACCCTGCATATTCCAGTATGGGCCTAACTTACACAGTGTACAGGGGCCCGAATGACTCCTTATTTAGATGTCAAATGCTGTTCGTTGCCTGTCGCCAAGCCCGTTTTTGCGTGTGTGTGTTTGTGAGTGTGTGTGTGTGTGTGTGTGTGTGTGTGTGTGTGTGTGTGTGTGTGTATGTGTACTCCTAGTTGTACTCACCCAGTTGTAGTTGCAGGGGGCGAATCACAGCTCCTGGCCCCGCCTCTTCACTGGCCGTTACTGGGTCCCTCCCCGCGCCATGAGCATCATACCTCTACTTAAAGCTATTATGGGCCTTCCCCCACTACATCACTTCCTAAACTATTCCACTTTCCCGACCCCTCTGTGAGGGGTGTGTATAATAGGTAAGAACCCCATAGAGTAAATGTAATGTCTGGAGATCATCTTGGGGAAAGGGGGAGACCTGATAGTGTGTGCACTGAAGGAAGGAAGGAAGGGGGGGGGGGGAGGGAGGGAGGGGAAGGGGGGAAAAAAAGAAAAAAAGAGAGAAAGAAAGATCATTAATAATAGTAACAACACTATATGTTCTTGCAGGCAACACAGGAGGGAGGTAAAAAGTAACAGTTCAAACTCTTCATTATGCAAGAATTTATTGTTTTTTCCCCTCCTTGCCCCTTTCCCCAAACCCCCCCGAAGCTGGGAAATATTTCCTAACAGCTCTACGACTCCCCTTTCATCTCCAACTTCTCTTGTGTCCCCATTTCCTTGAACAACCCCCCCCTCCCACCTGTCAAACAGTCGCGTCTGTCTAACCAGGTCCTCTGGGATCTCGTATTGTTGTCATGTCTTCCTTGTTGTATTTTCCTTTTCCATTTATTCCAGCCCCCCTTTTTAGATCATCTTTCAATTCATTTTCAATCTCTTTGCAAATCTTTTATTTTATCATAGTTTTTTTTTTAATGCTTATTTACGAGGAGTCTGGAAGCTATGTGCTAGTATTCAGTGTCAGCCTGGGGTAAGGTCACTAGATATTCGTTATACTCGAATCTTCAGTGTTTCAAGAAAGCTCTGCGTCTCCCCTTTTTGAGTCTGAGAAAAAGGGTTAAAGGGGGTTTCTTCACCAAGTTCTCTAATCACGCTTTACCAAATAAGGTCGGATAAAATTCATGAAACCTCGTTCTAAAGTTGCTGCTTTTATTTTTTTTTTTAAGGGTTACGACGGTTTGTGCCCCGAAATGTTATCTCAAGTCTGGTTTAACGTTCGCTTGGCGCTGAGGTACTCCGTGGCGCTGAGGTACTGGGCCGTGGCGCTGAGATACTGACCGTGGCGCTGAGGTACTGGCCGTGGCGCTGGGTACTGGCCGTGGCGCTGGGTCGGCGTGGCGCTGGATCTGGCCGGCGCTGAGATCTGGCCGTGGCCCCGGGGGGTCTGGCCGTGGCGCTGAGATACTGGCCGTGGCGCTGGATACGGCCCGAGCGCTGGAACTGGCCGTAGCGCTGGGGTAGGACGCCCACCACCACCGCTGCCCCTTAATATATTTTTAAATACTTATGAACGTTACTATATTTAATAAACTTTTCTTGTTTGATTTACAGTCTATCATTCCAGTATCCCGTCTTCTTGCCCTTTCCCCGGTATTTATAATGTTCACTATTGTAAAGATATTTATCTTTTACATGATTTTCGAGGCCCTGAAAACATACCGCCGGTATAAACATACATGCTTGTATAAAAACAACCCTGATAAACATACGCCATATGTTCATGGCGGTTTACACGTCAGGTTCCGAGTTTCATTCCATCAGTACTCGTCTGGTTCCATCAGTTTTGGGGTTCATTCCATTGTTTCGAATTTCATTCTGCCAGTTCCCGAGTTTCCTTCCATCAGTTCCAAGTATCATTCCATCGTTCCAGTATCAGTCCATCAGTTCCGAGTTTCGTTCCATAAACCAGCCCTGTTCCGTCAGTTCCCAGTTTCGTTCTAACAGTTCCGAGTGTCGTTCTATCGTTCCCAGTTTCGTTCCATTGTTTATCCAGTTTCGTTCCATTAGTTCTCAGTCCCTTCCATCAGATCCGTTTTCGCTTCCCAGTTCGAGTCTCGTTCCATTAGTTCCGAGTTTCATTCCATCAGTTTTGAGTTTCATTCCCCATTCGACTAGTATCGTTCCCGGAACGATACAAAGGGAATGAGACACTTGTACAACATTTGGGAATATTTTCTGCAGAAATGTTTTCAGCCAGTGGCTTCTTGAGTCCAATACATTGAAAGATAGCAGGGTTTGATGTGTTCAATTCATCAATCTAGAGAAATGTACAGAATTCCAGAAGTATTATATACTGGAGTCAGGTGAGTTGAGTAGCAGGGGCGGAGTCACCAGGGGAAATCAAAACTGGCTGGCGAAACTTTCTACAATTATTCCCAAATTTTACACAAGTGTCTCATTCTTCACCTCTATGTAACCACACACTCTGCATCAATGTCCACTTGACATGACTATGTAAACCACTCTGCATCAATGTCCACTTGACATGACTTTTTTGTTTTTTACATGTTTTTAATTTTTTTTCGGGGCGCCCAAAAATGCTTGTGTGCACCTCATTTTTTGTACACAGCACCTTCTGTGACAACATCTACTGAGGATGTTTTCAATACTATTGTAACTGGTCTACTCTGGACAAAAATTTAGAATTATTCAGCTTGCAATGTATGATACTTTGTTTAACAATATACTTGTTTAAAGTATATTTAGTTTTCAGATACTTCAGTTTTCATTTTACTTCAGGTCACAGTATACTTCAGTTTACAATATACTTCGTTTTCAACATAATTCAGTTTACATAATACCAGGTCAAGTATACTTCAGTTTACAAATACTTCAGTTTGCATAATATAGTTCACAGTATACTTCATTTTTGGGATACATCAGTTCCAAAAAAACTTAGTTTACAATATATTTAGTTTTCAATATACTTCAGTTTACAATATACTTGGTTTGCAGTATTTTCAGTTTAAAAATACTTAGTTTACAGTATGTTCATTTCACAATATACTTCAGTTTACAGTATAGTTCATTTTACAGTATGCTTCAGTTTACAGTATACATCAGTTTACATTAACATCAGTTTACAGTATACAAAAGTTTACAATAAGCCAGTTTACAATGTATTTCAGTTTTCAGTATACATCAGTTTTCAGTATACATCAGTTTTCAGTATACTTCAGTTTAATATACTTCAGTTTACAATATTCATCAATTTACAGTATACATCACTTTACAGTAAAATCAGTTTATAGTAAATTTCCCGTTCATAGTATACTTCAGTTTACAGAATGCATGTTATACTTCAGTTTACAGTTTCATATACAACAGTTTACAGTATCATGGTATCTTCAGTTTACATATACATAGTATCTTCAGTTTACAGTATACCCAGTTTACAGTATTTTAAGTTCCAAAAATACTTCAGTTTAAATATTATTCAGTTTACAATATACTTCAGTTTACAGTATACTTCATTCCAATACTTGTTTTTAGTATACTTCAGTTTACAGTGTACTTCAGTTTTTCAATATACCTCGTTTGTATGCAAAAATTTACAGTAAACTTCAGTTTACAATATACTTCAGTTTACAATACACTTCGATTTACAGTATAACAGAATACTTAAATTTTCTGAATACTTCACTTTTTCAGAATGCTTCAGTTTACAGTATACATCAGTTTCTCATCAGTTTACAGTATTCTTCAGTTTACAATATCTTCAGTTTACAGTATACATCAATTTAAAGTAACATCACTTTAAATACACATCAGTTTAAGTATATTTCAGTTCATAGTATACTTCAGTTTACAGTATACAAGATACTTCAGTTTACAGTATGCATAGTATCTTCAGTTTACAGTATACTTCAGTTCACATTATAATTATTTTCAGTATATTCGGTTTCTTGCTTCAGGTTCAATATTCTACAGTTTACAGTGTAGTTCAGTTTACAGTATATTCAGTTTACAATAAACCCCATTTAAAAGTATACTTAGTTTATAGTATACTTCAGTTTATAGTATACTTCAGTTTATAGTATCTTCAGTTTCCCATACTTCAGTTTACAGTATATTTCAGTTCACAACATACTTCAGTTTAGAGTATACATCGTTTCAGTATACTTCAGTTTCCAGTTTTTATGTTTACAGTTTTATCTTTTACAGAATACATTAGTTTATAGTATGATTCAGTTTATGGCATACTTCAGTTTACAGTATACATCAGTTTTCCCGGATCTTCGTTCCCGTATAACCCGAGTACAGTATACTTCAGTTCAAATATACATCAGTTTCCTGTATATTCGGTTTACAATATACTTCAGCTTTCAATATACTAAATTTTAATGTAGTTCAGTATACAGTATACTTCAGTTTTACACCTCATATATAGTATCCAGTTTATAGTATACTTCAGTTTGTACTATACTTCAGTTTACAGTATATTTCAGTTCACAACATACTTTGTTTTCAGTTTCATCAGTTTACAGATATTCCCGTTTCCAGTATTTTCAGTTTAGCGTATATATCTGTTTACAAAATACATTAGTATTCGTATGATTCAGTTTATGGCATACTTC
>WNWK01034734.1:0-20264 GCA_009830355.1 Cherax destructor
AACCTAAATTTGAAACTACCCAAGGTCCTAGCTTCAATAACCTACTAGGCAGACTGTTCCACTCATCAACTACCCTATTTCCAAACCAATACTTTCCTATATCCTTTCTAAATCTAAACTTATCTAACTTGAATCCATTATTGCGGGTTCTCTCTTGGAGAGATATCCTCAAGCCCTTTATTTATATCCCCTTTGTTAATCCCATTTTCCACTTGTATACCTCGATCATGTCTCCACTCATTCTACGTCTTACAAGTGAATGTAATTTTAGGGTCTTCAATCTTTCTTCGTAAGGAAGATTTCTAATGCTATGTATTAATTTAGTCATTCTACGCTGAATGTTTTCTAACGAATTTATGTCCATTCTGTAATATGGAGACCAGAACTGAGCTGCGTAATCTAGGTGAGGCCTTACTAATGATGTATAAAGCTGTAATATAACCTCTGGACTTCTGTTGCACACTTCTTGATATAAATCCCAGTAATCTATTTGCCTTATTACGTACGCTTAGGCATTGCTGTCTTGGTTTAAGGTTGCTGCTTACCATCACCCCCAAGTCCTTCTCGCAATCTGTATGGCTAAGTTCTACGTTATTTAACTTATAAGTGCTTGGGTTATGGACACTCCCGAGCTTCAGAACCTTGCATTTATCTACATTGAACTGCATCTGCCACTTTTCTGACCACGAATTAAGTTTGTCTAAATCTTCCTGAAGTTCTATGACATCTATGTTTGAATCAATTATCCTACCTATCTTCGTGTCGTCGGCGAATTTGCTCATATCACTAGTAATTCCCTCATCAAGGTCATTGATATATATTATAAATAACAATGGGCCTAAGACTGATCCCTGTGGAACACCACTTGTTACAAGTCCCCATTCGGATTTAACCCCATTTATGCACACTCTCTGCTTCCTATTGGTGAGCCATGACTCGATCCATGACAGCACTTTTCCCCCAATGCCATGAGCTGCCACTTTCTTTAACAGTCTCTGGTGCGGTACTCTATCAAAAGCCTTACTAAAGTCTAAATAAACAATATCGAATTCTTTATCGTGATCAACAGCCTCAAAAGCTTTACTGAAGAAGGTTAATAAATTAGATAGGCAGGAACGGCCCCTCGTGAATCCATGCTGGGTATCATTAATCAAATTATGGTTATCTAGATGGCTTCTAATAATATCAGCTATAATTGACTCTAGTAATTTGCCTACAATTGAGGTCAGGCTTATTGGGCGGTAGTTTGACGTAGTGACTTGTCCCCTGCTTTAAAAATAGGAATTACATTAGCCATCTTCCACATATCAGACACTACACCTGTTTGAAGAGATAAATTAAAAATGTTAGATATTGGTTCAAGAGTTCCATTTTGCATTCCTTAAGAACCCTTGCAAAAGCTCATCAGGACCCGGCGATTTATTTTGTTTCAGTCGGTCCAGCTGTTTCATAATCATTTCGCTAGTGACTGTGATATTACATAATTTATCTTCTTCTGGGCCTCTGTAAAAATTAATTACTGGGATATTATTAATGTCTTCCTGTGTGAAAACCGAGAGAAAATAATTATTAAAAATAGAGCACATATCATTCTCCTTGTCAGTAAGATGCCCAAAGTTATTTTTAAGGGGACCTATCTTATCCCTAACTTTTGTTCTATAAACCTGGAAAAAACTTTTGGGTTAGTTTTTGAATCCCTAGCAACTTTAATTTCATAGTCCCGTTTAGCTTTTCTTATTCCCTTTTTAACGTCCCTCTTAATGTCAGTATACTGATTTATAAGATGACCCTCACCTCTTTTATGCGCCTATAAATTCCTTTCTTCTGCCCTAAAAGATATTTGAGCCTATTATTCATCCATTTTGGGTCATTTCTACTTGATCTAATTTCTTTATATGGGATAAATGTTCTTTGGGCAGCCTGTATAGTGTTAAGAAAACTGTCATATTGATACCTCTCTTCTTCACCCCAGTCCACGGTTGATAAGTGTTCTCTAAGTCCATTATAATCTGCTAAGCGAAAATCTGGGACCATTACTGAATTATCCCTACTATCATACATCCATTCAATGCTAAAGGTAATTGACTTGTGGTCGCTTGAGCCGAGTTCCTCTGTAATTTCTAAATTATTAACAAGGGTTTCCTTGCTTGCCAGAACCAAGTCAAGTAGGTTATTTCCCCTTGTAGGTTCTGTTACAAACTGCTTCAAAAAGCAATCCTGAACTACTTCTAAAAAGTCGTTAGATTCTAAATTCCCTGTCATGAAATTCCAATCAATCTGACTAAAGTTAAAGTCCCCTAGAATTACTACGTTATCGTGTCTTGTGGCCTTAACAATTTCCTCCCAAAGTAGTCTCCCTTGTTCCCTATCTAAGTTTGGAGGACGGTAAATCACGCCTAAAATCAATTTTCACACCCCTCTGAAAATTCTATCCAGACAGACTCTGTATGTGTTAATTCAGACTTTATACCCGTTTTTATGCAACAAAAAATTTATACGTTAGAATCAATTATCCTACCAATCTTTGTGTCATCGGCGAATTTGCTCATATCACTAGTAATTCCCTCATCAAGGTCATTGATATATATTATAAACAACAACGGGCCTAAGACTGATCCCTGTGGAACAACACTTGTTACAGATCCCTACTCGGATTTAACCCCATTTATGCACACTCTCTGCTTCCTATTGGTGAGCCATGACTCGATCCATGACAGCACTTTTCCCCCAATGCCATGAGCGGCCACTTTCTTTAACAGTCTCTGATGCGGTACTCTATCAAAAGCCTTACTAAAATCTAAATAAACAATATCGAATTCTTTATCGTGATCAACAGCCTCAAAAGCTTTACTGAAGAAGGTTAATAAATTAGATAGGCAGGAACGGCCCCTCGTGAATCCATGCTGAGTATCATTAATCAAATTATGGCTTCTAATAATATCAGCTATAATTAACTCTAGTAATTTGCCTACAATTGAGGTCAGGCTTATTGGGCGGTAATTTGATGGTAGTGACTTGTACACCTGCTTTAAAAATAGGAATTACATTAGTCATCTTCCACATATCAGACACTACGCCTGTTTGAATAGATAAATTAAAAATGTTAGATATTGGTTCACAGAGTTCCATTTTGCATTCCTTAAGAACCCTTGCAAAAAGCTCATCAGGACCCGGCAATTTATTTTGTTTCAGTCGGTCTACTTGTTTCATAACCATTTCACTAGTGACTGTGATATTACATAAAAAAATAATTACTGGGATATTATTAGTGTCTTCTTGTGTGAAAACTGAGAGAAAATAATTATTAAAAATAGAGCACATATCATTCTCCTTGTCCTTAAGATGCCCAGAGTTATTTTTAAGGGGACCTATCTTATCCCTAAGTTTTGTTCTATAAAACTGGAAAAAACTTTTTGGGTTAGTTTTTGAATCCCTAGCAACTTTAATTTCATAGTCCCGTTTAGCTTTTCTTATACCCTTTTTAATGTCCCTATTAATGTCAGTACACTGATTTATAAGATGACCCTCACCTCTATGTGCCTATAAATTCCTTTCTTCTGCCCTAAAAGATATTTGATCCTATTATTCATCCATTTTGGGTTATTTATACTTGATCTAATTTCTTTATACGGGATAAATGTTCTTTGGGCATCCTGTATAGTGTTAAGAAAGCTGTCATATTGATAGCTCTCTTCGTCACGCCAGTCCACAGTTGATAAGTGTTCTCTAAGCCCATTATAATCTGCTAAGCAAAAGTCTGGGACTGTTTTTGAATTATCCCTACATACATCCCTACATACATCCATTCAATGCTAAAGGTAATTGACTTGTGGTCGCTTGTGCAGAGTTCCTCTGTAATTTCTAAATTATTAACAAGGGATTCCTTGTTTGCCAGAATCAAGTCAAGTAGGTTATTTCCCCTTGTAGGTTCTATAACAAACTGCTTCAAAAAACAATCCTGAACTATTTTTAAAAAGTCGTTAGATCCTCCCAGAGTAGTCTCCCTTGTTCCCTATCCAAGTTTAGAGGACGGTAAATCACGCCTAAAATCAATTTTTCACACCCCTCTGAAAATTCTATCCAGACAGACTCTGTATGTGTTAATTCAGACTTTATACCCGTTTTTATACAACAATTTAAATGATCACGGACTTGGAGTGCCACCCACCCCTTCCCGATACTTCTGTCTACTTGGAACAATTTAAAACCCTGGATGTAACTTTCAGCAGGCATGTTTCGATTTTTCATATTAAACCACGTCTCAGTTATTGCAAAACATCAATATTACCCGCACTAGCAAGTAATCTCAACTCGTCCATCTTATTCCTAGCACTACGACAATTGGTGTAATATACATTTAAAGACCCTCCTTTCTCTTTACCCTTCCTGCTCATTTCTGTTTTTCCACTATACCTATTACAGTCCTTGTCATCTAGTGCCACTGGCTTTCCAGTATCCACCTTATTCTGCCTGTTACTAGTTCTCCTAGAACTTATAATATTACTACACTGGGACTTCACTGTTTTTCCCCCAAAACCCATACCACTAACTATTTCTAGTTTAAAGCCCTAACAGCTCTCTCTACTGCAGTTGCCAGTGCCCCCACCCCAGACCTGGATAAGTGAACCCCATCCCTGGCATACATGTCATTTCTGCCATAGAAGAGGTCCCAGTTGTCTATGAATGTTACTGCATTTTACTTACAGTATTTGTCCAGCCAGCAATTGACACCAATTGCCCTGGACAGCCATTCATTTCCAACTCCTCTTCTTGGCAAAATACCACATATGACAGGGTTCCCACCCTTCTTCCTAATTATGTCTATTGCTGACCTAGACAGGTCCTCACTCCTACGTCTGCCAACATCGTTGCCTCCAGCACTGAGACCTCTCATGATGTCGTCCAGACGGCTAACAATATCCTCCATCCCAGCCCCAGGAAAGCAAACCCTCTGTCTCCTACACCTATCCTTCAAACAGAAGGCCCTATCCATGTACCTAACCTGCCTGTCGTTCGTCGTGACGCTCCCAGAAGTCGACTCACATTCATCAGATAGCACATAGAATCGGTTCGATGTTTCCACAACAGTTTCCTGGATTTTCGTTGATTCTACCTCTCCATCCGTCCTCTTGATCCTTAACTTTGTCCCATGCATTCCAGTGACTGTCCAGGTTCCTTTCTTGAAGATTCTCAACAGGAGGATTACTACGAATCCTCTTGTTTTCCTCAGTCAGTCGCTGTATCTCAAGCTTAGCTACCCTCAGTTCTTCCTTCAGCTGCTGGTAGAGTAGCTCAAGAGAGGACATCTTGTTCAGATTCACAGAGCACACCTATATACGAAGTAATGTACACTACAAATCATTAATTATATGCAGCGATGTAGACGGTTTAGAAATCAGACAAACTGAAGAATGAGACACTTGAGTAACTTTTGGGAATTTTTAATGAGAACAAAAATTATATACAAAGTAATGTACCCCACAGATCAAGACACAAATTAACACTACAGATACAAAGTATACAAAGTAATATTCACTGCAGATCAAATAAAAATGATGTTAAGTAATATACAGTGCAGATCAAGACATAATTTATGTCACAGCCGCTGTCTTGCTGTTACTGATGTTCTTCAGTAACAGTATAGTCAGCAACTCTGTTCTTGTCCTTCCAGCTATTAATCTCGGCCTTGAGTTCAGTTAGGCGACTGTATGAGCCATGGTCCAGGGGGACCCTGGTGAAGGGGTCGGTGGGAGACACCAGCAGCAGGTGGATCAGCGTAGACTCGTCCACCACCATGTTGGACGAATGAAGCAAAACTGGCGCCTCCATCTCCACCTGCGTCACACTGTCCACGAACTTCTCCGGGCAGTTAGAGAGCAAGTCCTCACACAGGTCTGGAAAGTGTCGGAAGGAGCAAGCAAACTTATTGGCCTTTTCGTTGACGTTATGCAGAACCTTAGCGTGGTCTTCTTTTAGAATTCTCCATATAGAAGAGTTATTATATAGAAGGCAAAGTACAAGGAAAATGTTATCTAAATCTGAGACTAGCCCTGAGAAGCTGACCTCAGCCTGACGGTGTAACTCAGACCCCACAGCAACTAGGGACGACGCAGCACTTACAAGGGACGTTGCAGCGACCTGACACAGACCCGGACACCTGTAGGCGTCTGTGGTGTTTGACACAGTCAACAGCAAACCAAATGCACGAGTGATTTTAATGTATGCACGTTCAGTTTCCGTAGCACTCGCCATACTTTCCTGTAACAAATAACTAGCCAACTCTGCCATTTCACTAAATAGATTGATTAGACGGTGCAAGAAGACCAGCTCCGGACCAGCTTTCAATTTCTCCACCTGTTGCACGGCGGCCTCGACTACAACACTAAAGTGGTCGTACTTATGAAGTGTATACAACACTTTGACCAGAGGATACAAGAGGGTTGCTCGCATATCGACAACAAAGGGCAACGTATCCACGTGAGAGATGGTGTGGACCAGACCAGAAACTACTGCCTGGCCGGAGGCTGCATCTTCCAAGAACGTACTTGGACACATGGCAATGAAACGAATAATCTCCAGCCTCAGGTACACGTCGGGACATATAATGGAATCGGTGTACACCCGAAGAATCCAAGGCTTCACAATATTCCAATCTTGAGCGTCAAATCTGAACTTACTTTCTCGCCAATGTGCCACAAGACTGACCAAGGTCCATAGGATTTCCTCCCAAACACCTGTCAACTGGAAAGACATCTTTCCTATCCACGATGCAATATGTCGTACATAAAGTAGTGCAAGTTGAATCTTTTCGTAGGCTAATTGTTTGGGGTGGTCTCGTAATTCAATAATCAGCTGCTCCTCTTCCTTCTTTATCTTTTCCAACAGCATAAGTACATCTTGCTCGGATATACTGCAGGTATTTTGTCTAACTTCCATTATTTGATGATGACTGCTTTCCTGGGACATGAAGCACGAGAACGACCCACGAAATCGTAATAACACGAGAACGATTATGTATGAATGATGAGATTAAGGAGAGGATACTGTCACGCTTTGCAAAGGATGGTTAATAATGACGGATCTTTCCACCCAGACTATTTATAGAGAACAGTGACATGAGGTAAGATGCAAACGTGTAGGTGACTGATTGAGACAAGAGGCCATAAAAGACAGGTCCTTCTCAAATGCAAACGCCCAACCCATTTCCAATGTTACCCAAGTAATGAGCGTGAATAACCTTATTAAGACATTTACAAGACCCAATAAACTTGAAACTACCCAAGGTTTAGCTTCATTAGTCATACTTGTCAAACTGTTCCATAAGAACAGGCTTTACTAAAATGCAAATAAACAATATCATATAGTATTAATATTTGTAGAATTACCGACAATATGTTAAGTAAAAGGACACAAATGCAACTAATGTGACATTTTATTGTGGCAACGTTTCGCTCTCCAGGAGCTTTGTCAAGCCGTCACAAACAATGCATGGACACACAGGGTATATATAGGCTCAGAGTGAGGTGTAATACTAGTGGTGCTAGTGATATAAGTTGTAGTAGTAGTAGTAATAATACAATAAGGTAGAACATTCAACTTGCACATGAGTAAAAGGTGATAAAGACAATTACTTGGGTAGTATAAAAATAGGTTAGACAAATATTTCTGTAGGAGGTTGGAATAGAGAAGGCCCATTGTTATTTATTTAGGCCCATTGTTATTTATTTAGGCCCATTGTTATTTATTAGGCCCATTGTTATTTATTTAGGCCCATTGTTATTTATTAGGCCCATTGTTATTTATTAGGCCCATTGTTATTTATCTTAGGCCCATTGTTATTTATCTTAGGCCCATTGTTATTTATAATATATATCAATGACCTTGATGAGGGAATTACTAGTGATATGAGCAAATTCGCCGACGACACGAAGATAGGTAGGATAATTGATTCAAACATAGATGTCATAGAACTTCAGGAAGATTTAGACAAACTTAATTCGTGGTCAGAAAAGTGGCAGATGCAGTCCAATGTAGATTAATGCAAGGTTCTGAAGCTCGGGAGTGTCCATAACCCAAGCACTTATAAGTTAAATATCCTAGAACTTAGCCATACAGATTGCGAGAAGGACTTGGGGGTGATGGTAAGCAGCAACCTTAAACCAAGACAGCAATGCCTAAGCGTACGTTGGAAATAAATGGTATAAAATACCGACACAATGGAAAAATAAACACATAAGCAGTATAATGTGATCCTTTATTGACAACGTTTCGCCCACGCAGTGGGCTTTATCGAGTCACAGACAGATCTACCTGAAAAATGAGCAACATGGAGATATATATAGGGTACAGTCAGGTGGATAATGCTGGGTCAGGTGGAGAAAGCTGCATGTGAGTCTTAAAAGTAGTGTGATAGTTGAAAACATAGTGTGACTTAAAGGACCTGCAGTGTACCATTCTTGAGTTCTAGGTGGGATAGCGTTGAAGAAGTTTCTTGGCAATAGGTTCAGCTATGTTGTAGAAGCCGTTGTTCTGGTTGAAGTTGTTGGATATACAGATGAGTGATGATTCTAGGATTCTTCGGTATTGCGTGTTGTCTTCTCTGGCGATGAGTCTTGCGTTTCTGTAGTTGATTAAATGGTTGTGTAAATTTCGGTGTTGAACACAGGCATTTCTTGAGTCGTCAGATCTGCCTGCGTACTGGTGTTCTGAAATGCGTGTTTGTAGGTCTCTGGATGTTTCGCCAACGTATAATTTGCTGCAGCCATTACAAGGGATTGTGTATACCTCTGCCGTGGATTGAAGCTTTTCCTGTCTGTTACTGGTAATGTCCTTAATGGTGGTGGATGTGGAGGTGGATACTCGGAATGAGGTCTTAGAAAAATGTTGGAAACTTGTTTTGAAATGGAGTTGGTGGGAAGGACTATGTATCTCTTCTCAGCAGTGTCTTCTCTGGGTGTGTTGAAGATGTTTAATGCCCGTCGTCTGCAGTCTCTAATGAAGTGACGAGGATAGTGAAGTTTGGAAAAACTTGTTCAATGAGGGAGCATTCTTCTTCAAGGAACTCACTGCTGCAGATTCTGAGTGCGCGCAGGAAAAAGCCTATAATTACACCACGTTTAATTTTGGTGTCGTGGTGAGAGTAGAAGTGGAGAAGATCGTGTTGATTGGTAGGTTTTCGATAGACTTTAAAACGAAGTTCATGGTCAGCTTTGCAGAGAAGAACATCAAGGAAAGGAAGAGTGTTGTCGACTTCTTCTTCTAGTGTAAACTGGATTGATGGCTCAACCTGGTTGAGTTCGTGTTGGAGAGCTTGAACGTTAAAGCGTCTGGGAGTTATGATGAGAATGTCGTCAACATAACGAAGTCAGGTGACAGAAGAGGGAATAATAGTGGAAAATCGTTCGGCTTCCAAATGTTCCATATATAGGTTCGCAAGGACGGCACTAAGTGGCGATCCCATGGGTAGTCCAAAAGTTTGCTGAAAGAGTTGGTTTTCGAAAGAGAAACATGTAAAGCCCACACATAGTTCAACAAAGTCGATGAAATCGCTGGCTGGAAGAGGAAGATCAAGCGAGTCGTCAATTTTCCTGCGCAAGAGATCGATAGCTTGTGTAGTAGGTACTTTGGTGAATAGGGATGTTACATCAAGGCTGGAGAGTTTCTTGTTTCTGATGTTGATGGAAATAAATGGTATAAAATACCGACACAATGGAAAAATAAACACATAAGCAGTATAATGTGATCCTTTATTGACAACGTTTCGCCCACGCAGTGGGCTTTATCGAGTCACATATAGATCTGTATGTGACTCGATAAAGCCCACTGCGTGGGCAAGTTGCAATAAAGGATCACATTATACTGCTTATGTGTTTATTTTTCCATTCTGATGTTGATGTTGCGAATGCGATTGAGAAGGTCACCAGAGTGTTTGAGATGTGCTGGACTGATGGTGCCCAAAAGTTTGGAGAGGTGTTTAGCGAGAATTCCTGAGATTTGGTGGGGAGCACTGCCTATTCCCGAGGATATGGGCCTCAATGGGATACCTGGTTTGTGAGTCACACTATGTTTTCAACTATCACACTACTTTTAAGACTCACATGCAGCTTTCTCCACCTGACCCAGCATTCTCCACCTGACTGTACCCTATATATATCTCCATGTTGCTCATTTTCCAGGTAGATCTGTCTGTGACTCGATAAAGCCCACTGCGTGGGCGAAACGTTGTCAATAAAGGATCACATTATACTGCTTATGTGTTTATTTTTCCTAAGCGTACGTAATAAGGCAAATATATTACTGGGATTTATATCAAGAAGTGTTAGCAACAGAAGTCCAGAGGTTATATTACAGCTTTTTACATCATTAGTAAGGCCTCACCTAGATTACGCAGCTCAGTTTTGGTCTCCATATTACAGAATGGACATAAATTCGTTAGAAAACATTCAGCGTAGAATGACTAAATTAATACATAGCATTAGAAATCTTCCTTACGAAGAAAGATTGAAGACCCTAAAATTACATTCACTTGTAAGACGTAGAATGAGGGGAGACATGATCGAGGTATACAAGTGGAAAATGGGTATTAACAAAGGGGATATAAATAAGGTCTTGAGGATATCTCTCCAAGAGAGAACCCGCAATAATGGATTCAAGTTAGATAAGTTTAGATTTAGAAAGGATATAGGAAAGTATTGGTTTGGAAATAGGGTAGTTGATGAGTGGAACAGTCTGCCTAGTAGGGTTATTGAAGCTAGGACCTTGGGTAGTTTCAAATTTAGGTTGGATAAATTCATGAGCGAGAGGGGTTGGATTTGAGTGGGACTCGCGCATGAGTGGGTAGAATTGTCAAAGCTTATTTCTTGGGTAGCATTGAAAATTGGGTTGAGCAAATATTCTGTTAGTGGGACGGATTGTGAAGGACCTGCCTAGTATGGGCCAACAGGCCTGCTGCAGTGTTCCTCCTTTCTTATGTTCTTATGTGTTCCACATCTGCGATGTGCTTGTGTAGTATTAGCAGGAGAGAATATGTGATGGTAGGGTTTTCTGTTTTCAGGAGGATTCTTGCTAAGACTTCAGAGATGGTGAAGCTGCCTTTGTTTCGTTTAATTGTGTTAGACACAGCGATAAGTGCTGATTCAAGGCATCTGCGTCTGCGGAAATCAGTTTAAGAACATAAGAAAGGAGGAACACTGCAGCAGGCCTGTTGACCCATACTAGGCAGGTCCTTCACAATCCGTCCCACTAACAGAACACTTGCTCAACCCAATTTTCAATGCTACCCAAGAAATAAGCTTTGACAATTCCATTCACTCATGTGCGAGTCCCACTCAAATCCAACCCCTCTCACTCATGTATTTATCCAACCTAAATTTGAAACTACCCAAGGTCCTAGCTTCAATAACCCTACTAAGCAGACTGTTCCACTCATCAACTACTCTATTTCCAAACCAATATTTTCCTATATCCTTTCTAAATCTAAACTTATCTAACTTGAATCCATTATTGCGGGTTCTCTCTTGGAGAGATATCCTCAAGACCTTATTTATATCCCCTTTGGTAATACCCATTTTCCACTTGTATACCTCGATCATGTCTCCCTCATTCTACGTCTTACAAGTGAATGTAATTTAAGGGTCTTCAATCTTTCTTCGTAAGGAAGATTTCTAATGCTATGTATTAATTTAGTCATTCTACGCTGAATGTTTTCTAACGAATTTATGTCCATTCTGTAATATGGAGACCAAAACTGAGCTGCGTAATCTAGGTGAGGCCTTACTAATGATGTATAAAGCTGTAATATAACCTCTGACTTCGTTGCTAACACTTCTTGATATAAATCCCAGTAATCTATTTGCCTATTACGTACATTGCTGTCTTGGTTTAAGGTTGCTGCTTACCATCACCCCCAAGTCCTTCTGCAATCTGTATGGCTAAGTTCTACGTTATTTAACTTATAAGTGCTTGGGTTATGGACACTCCCGAGCTTCAGAACATTGCATTTATCTACATTGAACTGCATCTGCCACTTTTCTGACCACGAATTAAGTTTGTCTAAATCTTCCTGAAGTTCTATGACATCTATGTTTGAATCAATTATCCTACCTATGGAAATAAATGGTATAAAATACCGACACAATGGAAAAATAAACACATAAGCAGTATAATGTGATCCTTTATTGACAACTTTCGCCCACGCACTGGGCTTTATCGAGTCACAGACAGATCTACCTGGAAAATGAGCAACATGGAGATATATAAGGACAGTCAGGTGGAGAATGCTGGGTCAGGTGGAGAAAGCTGCATGTGAGTCTTAAAAGTAGTGTGATAGTTAAAAACATAGTGTGACTTAAAGGACACTTAAGGTACACTGCAGGTCCTTTAAGTCACACTATGTTTTTAACTATCACACTACTTTTAAGACTCACATGCAGCTTTCTCCACCTGACCCAGCATTCTCCACCTGACTGTACCCTATATATATCTCCATGTTGCTCATTTTCCAGGTAGATCTGTCTGTGACTCGATAAAGCCCACTGCGTGGGCGAAACGTTGTCAATAAAGGATCACATTATACTGCTTATGTGTTTATTTTTCCATCCTACCTCACTAGTAATTCCCTCGTCAAGGTCATTGATATATATTATAAATAACAATGGGCCTGATGAGCTTTTTGCAAGGGTTCTTAAGGAATGCAAAATGGAACTCTGTGAACCAATATCTAACATTTTTAATTTATCTCTTCAAACAGGTGTAGTGTCTGATATGTGGAAGATGGCTAATGTAATTCCTATTTTTAAAGCAGGGACAAGTCACTACCGTCAAACTACCGCCCAATAAGCCTGACCTCAATTGTAGGCAAATTACTAGAGTCAATTATAGCTGATATTATTAGAAGCCATCTAGATAACCATAATTTGATTAATGATACCCAGCATGGATTCACGAGGGGCCGTTCCTGCCTATCTAATTTATTACCCTTCTTCAGTAAAGCTTTTGAGGCTGTTGATCACGATAAAGAATTCGATATTGTTTATTTAGACTTTAGTAAGGCTTTTGATAGAGTACCGCACCAGAGACTGTTAAAGAAAGTGGCAGCTCATGGCATTGGGGGAAAAGTGCTGTCATGGATCGAGTCATGGCTCACCAATAGGAAGCAGAGAGTGTGCATAAATGGGGTTAAATCCGAATGGGGACTTGTAACAAGTGGTGTTCCACAGGGATCAGTCTTAGGCCCATTGTTATTTATAATATATATCAATGACCTTGATGAGGAATTACTAGTGATATGAGCAAATTCGCCGACTACACGAAGATAGGTAGGATAATTGATTCAAACATAGATGTCATAGAACTTCAGGAAGATTTAGACAAACTTAATTCGTGGTCAGAAAAGTGGCAAATGCAGTTCAATGTAGATAAATGCAAGGTTCTGAAGCTCGGGAGTGTCCATAACCCAAGCACTTATAAGTTAAATAACGTAGAACTTAGCCATACAGATTGCGAGAAGGACTTGGGGGTGATGGTAAGCAGCAACCTTAAACCAAGACAGCAATGCCTAAGCGTACGTAATAAGGCAAATAGATTACTGGGATTTATATCAAGAAGTGTTAGCAACAGAAGTCCAGAGGTTATATTTCAGCTTTATACATCATTAGTAAGGCCTCACGACATTTGGACTGCAGAATGCACTTGTCACCTTTCTGCCAGAGGCTTGCTAAGCTCCAGCAATTCCACTAGAGAGAATCTGAATAAACCAAAGTAATTTTCTTGGGCCATGTCAATGGTCAAGGTCAAAGTGAGATTACGCAGCTCAGTTCTGGTCTCCATATTACAGAATGGACATAAATTCGTTAGAAAACATTCAGAAAAATAAACACATAAGCAGTATAATGTGATCCTTTATTGACAACGTTTCGCCCACGCAGTGGGCTTTATCGAGTCACAGACAGATCTACCTGGAAAATGAGCAACATGGAGATATATATAGGGTACAGTCAGGTGGAGAATGCTGGGTCAGGTGAGAAAGCTGCATGTGAGTCTTAAAAGTAGTGTGATAGTTGAAAACATAGTGTGACTTAAAGGACCTGCAGTGTACTATTCTTGAGTTCTAGGTGGGATAGCGTTGAAGAAGTTTCTTGGCAATAGGTTCAGCTATGTTGTAGAAGCCGTTGTTCTGGTTGAAGTTGTTGGATATACAGATGAGTGATGATTCTAGGATTCTTCGGTATTGCGTGTTGTCTTCTCTGGCGATGAGTCTTGCGTTTCTGTAGTTGATTAAATGGTTGTGTAAATTTCGGTGTTGAACACAGGCATTTCTTGAGTCGTCAGATCTGCCTGCGTACTGGTGTTCTGAAATGCGTGTTTGTAGGTCTCTGGATGTTTCGCCAACGTATAATTTGCTGCAGCCATTACAAGGGATTGTGTATACCCCTGCCGTGGATTGAAGCTTTTCCTGTCTGTTACTGGTAATGTCCTTAATGGTGGTGGATGTGGAGGTGGATACTCAACATTATTAAGCTGGTAGGTGCTTGGGTTATGAACATTCCCGAGCTTTAGAACCTTGCACTTATCTACATTGAACTGCATCTGCCACTTTTCTGACCACGAATTGAGTTTGTCTAAATCCTCCTGAAGTTCCGTGACATCTACGTCTGAATCGATTATCCTACCTATCTTCGTGTCATCAGCGAATTTGCTCATATCACTAGTAATTCCCTCGTCAAGGTCATTTATATATATTATAAACAACAACGGGCCCAAAACCGATCCCTGTGGAACGCCACTTGTTACAGATCCCCACTCAGATTTAACCCCATTAATGCACACCCTCTGCTTCCTATTGGTGAGCCATGACTCGATCCATGAAAACACTTTCCCCCCAATGCCGTGAGCAGCCACTTTCTTTAACAGTCTCTGATGTGGTACTCTATCAAAAGCCTTACTAAAATTCAAATTAACAATATCGAATTCTTTATCATGATCAACTGCCTCAAAAGCCTTGGTAAATTAGACACATATGCAACACTTGGGTATCTTTATTGAGGAAACGTTTCGCCACACAGTGGCTTCATCAGTCCATACAAAGGAGAATCAAGATTGATGGACTGACAACATCGTCTCAAGATTGAGGGCCTGACAACCTCACACTCTTCCTGTTCTTCACGATTCTCCTTTGTATGGACTGATGAAGCCACTGTGTGGCGAAACGTTTCCTCAATAAAGATACCCAAGTGTTGCATATGTGTCTAATTTACCAACTCGTCGGTTCTCTGAACCATTCATTCTCAAAAGCCTTACTGAAAAAAGTTAATAAATTAGTTAGGCAGGAACGGCCCCTGGTGAATCCATGTTGAGTATCATTAATCAAATTATGCCTATCGAGATGGCTTCTTATGTTATCAGCTATAATCGACTCTAATAATTTGCCTACAATTGATGTCAGACTTATTGGGCGGTAATTTGTGTTTAATACGTCCATCCTAACTGGTGTTGTGCCAGAGATGTGGAAGATAGCTAATGTAGTTCCTATATTCAAATCAGGGGATAAGTCCATTCCATCAAATTACCGTCCAATAAGCCTCACGTCTATAGTAGGCAAATTATTAGAATCAATTATAGCTGATATTATCAGAAGTCACCTTGAAGAACATAATTTGATTAATGAATCTCAGCATGGGTTTACGAGAGGTCGTTCCTGCCTGACAAATTTACTGACGTTTTTCAATAAAACATTTGAGGCAGTAGACAGTGATAAAGAATATGATATAGTTTACTTGGATTTCAGTAAGGCCTTCGATAGAGTACCTCACAAGAGACTCTTAAGAAAGGTGGCAGCTCATGGTATAGGAGGTAAAGTTCTAGCATGGATAGAGGCATGGCTTACCAATAGAAAGCAGAGAGTTTCCATTAATGGGGTCAAATCTGAATGGGGATTTGTCACTAGTGGCGTTCCACAAGGATCAGTTTTGGGCCCATTGTTGTTCATAATTTACATTAATGACCTTGATGAAGGAATTGCAAGTGACATGAGTAAATTTGCTGATGATACAAAAATAGGCGTATAATTCATTCTGAGGAGGATAACAGTGAACTCCAGGAGGATTTGGATAAATTAATGTCTTGGTCTGAAAAGTGGCAGATGAAGTTCAATGTGGACAAGTGTAAGGTGCTTGTCGTTGGTAATGAAAATATCCCTCGAATTTATAAACTAGGTGAAGTTGAGCTTGATCATACAGAATGTGAAAAGACTTGGGAGTCATGGTAAGCAGAAATCTAAAGCCAAGACAACAGTGCCTAAGTGTGCCAATAAGGCTAACAGATTACTAGGATTTATTTCAAGAAGTATAAGCAACAGAAGTCCAAAAGTTATTTTACAGCTCTATACATCACTAGTGAGACCTCATTTGGATTATGCAGCTCAGTTTTGGTCTCCTTACTACAGGATGGATATAGATTCATTGGAGAACATACAAAGAAGAATGACTAAAATGATTTACAGTATAAGAAATCTCCCGTATGAAGATAGACTTAGAGCATTGAATCTCCACTCTCTGGAGAGACGTAGAATGAGGGAATATCGAGGTGTACAAGTGGATGATGGGCATAAACAAAGGAGATATTAATAAAATACTGAGGATATCGAACCAAGTAAGAACCAGAAATAACGGATTTAAATTGGATAAATTTAGATTTAGAAAGGACATAGGCAAGTACTGGTTTTCGAACAGAGTTGTAGATGCGTGGAACAATCTTCCGAGTAGGGTGATAGAGGCTAGGACCTTGGGTGGCTTTAAAAAGAGATTGGACAAATATATGAGTGGGAGGGGCTGGGTTTGATTTGTGTCGTGAGTACGGGAATAAATTTTTAGGTAGTGGTGGTTTTGATAAGGACCTGCCTTGTATGGGCCAGTAGGCCAGTAGGAACTACATTAACTATCTTCCACATCTCTGGCACAACACCAGTTAGGATGGACGTATTAAACACATTCGTTAATGTCAATATACTGATTCAAAAGATAACCCTCACCTCATTTGATACGCCTATAAATTCCTTTTTTCTGCCCTAAAAGATATTTGAGCCTATTATTCATCCATTTTGGGTCATTTCTATTCGATCTAATTTCTTTATATGGGATAAATGTTCTTTGGGCAGTATGTATAGTGTTCAGAAAACTGTCATATTGATAGCTCTCTTCATTACCCCAGTCCACAGATGATAAGTGTTCTCTAAGTCCATTGTAATCTGCTAAGCGAAAATCTGGGACCGTTGCTGAGTTATCCTTACTATGAAACTTCCATTCAATGCCAAAGGTAATTGATTTGTGGTCGCTTGCGCCGAGTTCCTCTGTAATTTCTAAATTATTAACAAGGGTTTCCTTGTTTGCCAGAACTAAGTCAAGCAGGTTATTTAGAACATAAGAACATAAGAAAGGAGGAACACTGCAGTAGGCCTGTTAGCCCATACTAGGCAGGTCCTGCCCATACTAGGAAGGTCATTCTAATAATTGTTTAGAATGACCTACTAAAACTAGTGGGCCCCCCAGCTGCCACACCTCTGTCTCCAATCTTTAAGTTTCTGGTTAATGCTTTAGGCCAAGGGACTGACCAATCCCGACCAAGGCTGAGGGACCGACGGCCCCAAAACCACATCTCCACTTAACATAAGAACATAAGAATGGAGGAACACTGCAGAAGGCCTACTGGCCCATACAAGGCAGGTCCTTATCAAAACCACCACTACCTAAGAATTTACTCCTGTACTCACGACACTAATCAAACCCAGCCCCTCCCACTCATATATTTGTCCAATCTCTTTTTAAAGCCACCCAAGGTCCTAGCCTCTATCACCCTACTCGGAAGATTGTTCCACGCATCTACAACTCTGTTCGAAAACCAGTACTTGCCTATGTCCTTTCTAAATCTAAATTTATCCAATTTAAATCCGTTATTTCTGGTTCTTACTTGGTTCGATATCCTCAGTATTTTATTAATATCTCCTTTGTTTATGCCCATCATCCACTTGTACACCTCGATGATATCTCCCCTCATTCTACGTCTCTCCAGAGAGTGGAGATTCAATGCTCTAAGTCTATCTTCATACGGGAGATTTCTTATACTGTAAATCATTTTAGTCATTCTTCTTTGTATGTTCTCCAATGAATCTATATCCATCCTGTAGTAAGGAGACCAAAACTGAGCTGCATAATCCAAATGAGGTCTCACTAGTGATGTATAGAGCTGTAAAATAACTTTTGGACTTCTGTTGCTTATACTTCTTGAAATAAATCCTAGTAATCTGTTAGCCTTATTGCGCACACTTAGGCACTGTTGTCTTGGCTTTAGATTTCTGCTTACCATGACTCCCAAGTCTTTTTCACATTCTGTATGATCAAGCTCAACTTCACCTAGTTTATAAATTCGAGGGATAATTTCATTACCAATGACTAGCACCTTACACTTGTCCACATTGAACTTCATCTGCCACTTTTCAGACCAAGACATTAATTTATCCAAATCCTCCTGGAGTTCATTGGTATCCTCCTCAGAATGAATTATACGGCCTATTTTTGTATCATCAGCAAATTTACTCATGTCACTTGCAATTCCTTCATCAAGGTCATTTATGTAAATTATGAACAACAATGGGCCCAAAACTGATCCTTGTGGAACGCCACTGGTGACAAATCCCCATTCAGATTTGACCCCATTAATGGAAACTCTCTGCTTTCTATTGGTAAGCCATGCCTCTATCCATGCTAGAACTTTACCTCCTATACCATGAGCTGCCACCTTTCTTAAGAGTCTCTTGTGAGGTACTCTATCGAAGGCCTTACTGAAATCCAAGTAAACTATATCATATTCTTTATCACTGTCTACTGCCTCAAATGTTTTATTGAAAAACGTCAGTAAATTTGTCAGGCAGGAACGACCTCTCGTAAACCCATGCTGAGATTCATTAATCAAATTATGTTCTTCAAGGTGACTACTGTTGGCAGACGTAGGAGTGAGGACCTGACTAGCAGGTATAAGTCGCCTGTATTCCCCTGAAGAAGCCTGTGCTACGGAGACTCTTCCTCAATAAAGATATTGTCTTACTCGTCCACTTGTACTGTATACCGTTTAAGTGGTATTAATAGCTACACATATGGTAGTAAAAGCAACACACTACGTGGTAGTAATACCAACACATTATGTGATAGTAATACCAACATATTATGTGGTAGTAACACCAACATATTACGTGATATTAATACCAACACATTATGTGGTAGTAATACCAACATATTACGTGGTAGTAATACCAACATATTACGTGGTAGTAATACCCACATATTACGTGGATATAGGAAAGTATTGGTTTGGAAATAGGGTAGTTGATGAGTGGAACAGTCTGCCTAGTAGGGTTATTGAAGCTAGGACCTTGGGTAGTTTCAAAGCTAGGACCTTGGGTAGTTTCAGCTAGGACCTTGGGTTCTGTCACAAACTGCTTCAAAAAACAATCTTGAACTACTTCTAAGAAGTCGTTAGATTCTAAATTCCCAGTCAAAAAATTCCAATCAATTTGACTAAAGTTGAAGTCTCCCAGAATAACTACGTTATCGTGCATTGTGGCCTTAACAATTTCCTCCCATAGTAGTCTCCCTTGGTCCCTATCTAAGTTTGGGGGACGGTATATCACACCTAAAATCAATTTTTCATGCCTCTCTGAAAATTCTATCCAGACAGACTCTGTATGTGTTATTTCAGACTTTATTCCCTTTTTTATGCAACAGTTCAAGCGATCTCGGACATACAGTGCCACTCCACCCCCCTTCCCGAAACTTCTGTCTTCTTGGAACAATTTAAAACCCTGTATATGACATTCAGCAGACATGTCCCTATTTTTCGTATTGAACCACGTCTCAGTTATAGCAAATACATCAATGTTACCTGCACTTGCAACTAATCTCAAATCGTCCATCTTATTCCTAGCACTACGACTATTTGTATAATACACTTTTAAAGACCCTCCTTTCTCTTCACCCTTCCTGCTCCATTCTGTTTTTCCACTATACCTATTACTGTCCTTGTTATTGTTAAGATTTTTATATCAAAGCCTAGATCTATATTTCGACATTCAGTATTTTCCATTTCTAAACCCATACCTCTAACTAATCCTAGTTTAAAGTCCTAACAACACCCTCAACTGAGCTAGCAAGAAAATCCACACCTGCCCTGGATAATGTAACCCCATCCCTGGCATACATGTCATTTCGGCCATAGAA
>WNWK01034735.1:0-20263 GCA_009830355.1 Cherax destructor
TATTTCTTTTCCTATGCAAAATCAAAGTCGAGAACAACAACCAGTATTGGGCCCCTACTTAAACCGGATGGGTCCTACACAGATGACAGCAAGGAAATGAGTGAGTTACTTAAGTCCCAGTATGACTCAGTTTTTAGCGAGAAACTAACCAGACTGAAAATCGAAAACCTAAATGAATTTTTTATGAGAGTGCCACAGAATTTGACAGACGCTTGTCTTTCTGACATCACCACGACGCCAAATGACTTCGAAAAGGCAATAAATGACATGCCCATGCACTCTGCTCCAGGCCCAGACTCATGGAACTCCGTGTTCATCAAGAACTGCAGGAAGCCCCTATCACATGCTTTTAACATCCTATGGAGTGGGAGCATGGACACTGGGATCGTCCCGCAGCTACTAAAAACAACAGACATAGCCCCGCTCCACAAAGGGGGCAGTAAAGCAATAGCAAAGAACTACAGACCAATTGTGCTAACGTCCCATATCATAAAAATCTTTGAAAGGGTTCTAAGAAGCAAGATCGCCACCCATCTTGATACCCATCAATTACACAACCCAGGACAGCATGGGTTTAGAGCAGGCCGCTCCTGTCTGTCCCAACTACTGGACCACTACGACAAGGTCCTGGATGCTCTAGAAGATAAACAGAATGCAGATGTTATATACACAGATTTTGCAAAAGCCTTTGACAAGTGTGAACATGGTGTAATAGCACACAAAATGCGTGATAAAGGAATAACAGGAAAAGTTGGTAGATGGATCTATAATTTCCTAACATGTAGAACACAAAGAGTAGTAGTCAACAGAGTAAAGTCTGAGGCAGCTACTGTGAAAAGCTCTGTTCCACAGGGCACAGTACTTGCTCCCATCCTATTCCTCATCCTCGTATCAGATATTGACAGGGATATAAGCCACAGTGCTGTGTCTTCCTTTGCAGATGACACCCGAATCTGTATGACAGTGTCCACCGTTGAAGACACTGCAAGACTCCAAGCAAACATAAACCAAATCTTTAAATGGGCTGCAGAAAACAATATGAAGTTCAATGATGAGAAATTTAAATTACTCAGATACGGAAAACGTGAAGAAATTAAAATCTCATCGGAGTACAAAACTAATTCAAACCACACAATAGAGCGAAAAACTAATGTCAAAGACCTGGGAGTGATCATGTCAGAGGATCTCACCTTCAAGGACCATAACAAAATTGGAATTGCATCTGCTCGAAAAATGACAGGATGGATAATGAGAACCTTCAAAACCAGGGATGCCAAGCCCATGTTGACACTTTACAGATCGCTTGTTCTATCTAGGCTGGAATATTGCTGCACACTAACTGCACCTTTCAAGGCGGGTGAAATTGCTGACCTTGAAAATGTGCAGAGAACCTTCACGGCACGCATAAGTGCGATAAACCACCTCAACTACTGGGAACACTTGAAGTTCCTAAACCCTTACTCTCTAGAACGCAGGCGGGAGAGATACATTATTATATACACATGGAAAATTCTCGAGGGATTAGTACCAAACTTGCACACGAAAATAACTCCCTACGAAAGCAAAAGACTCGGCAGGCGATGTAACATCCCCCCAATAAAGAGCAGGGGTGCCACTAGCACGTTGAGGGACAACACAATAAGTGTGAGGGGCCCAAGATTGTTCAACTGCCTCCCAGCATACATCAGGGGTATTACCAACAAACCCCTGGCTGTCTTCAAGCAGGCACTGGACAGGCACCTAAAGTCGGTACCTGACCAGCCGGGCTGTGGTTTGTACGTTGGACTGCGTGCGGCCATCAGTAACAGCCTGGTTGATCAGGCTCTGGTCCAACAGGAGGCCTGGTCACGGACCGGGCCGCGGGGGCGTTGACCCCTTGAATTCTCTCCAGGTCTTCTCCAGGTCCAGAGTGCTTCGGACTCTATCACTGAGATAATGTCAACTCTGCCAGTGACTTGCCATTTGCTGTGTTGACATAGGAAAGTTTTCTACATAGCCGTAGCTTCTGCTGTTGGTTGGACGTGATAACTTTGCTTAGGATATGTTCGGCGGTGTGTCTGTCAGGAAGGGAAGGGAAGTGAGAACTTGGTGAGCACCATAGAAAAAATCTTTGGAGCAAGCTGATAGATCTTCCATGCACTCTCGTAGGTATTGGTAGGTAGTAAAAACTACGACTTCGGCGACTCTGAATTTAACAAAGGTTTTACACAAAGACTTATTATAGCAACGATTTCTTTACGTAATCGTCCAGTCATTCCAGGCCGCTACAATCAGGCACTGTAAAACATGGCCAATAATAACGATATTCTCATCAGCAGAGCGAACAAAGGAGGACGAGTGGTCATCCTCAACTATACAGACTACGTTAACATGATGCAAGATTTACTACACGACACCAACATATACGCTTCCATCCCTGAACATACATGCAAGAATGACACAGATTGTTTTTATTAAGACCCGCATCATACTCAGGAAATCAGAAGTCAAAAAGCTCTTGCGCCTCGTCCCTACCATCCCTCGTCCCTACCATCCCCGTCCCAACCATCCCCCGTCCCTAACATCCCCCGTCCCTACCATCCCCCGTCCCTACCATCCCCCGTCCCTACCATCCGCCGTCCCTACCATCCCCCGTCCCTACCATCCCTAAGTCAGCAAGACTTTATGGTTCATGGAAGACCTGTTACATGTCGTATGACAGACCATCAGGGGTTTTGGCGAAAAATATATCGAAACTTCTGGATAAATATTCTAAGCATTCGGGTGACCTTCTTAACCGTGTCAGGAATGTCGACATGAGTGAAGAGAAGCTTGCAAGTTTAGACGTCACTGCCTTATCCACCAATGTTGCAGTTGATCAAGCCATTGATTATGTCTGCAGGGTGACTGACGATGACACAGAGTTACTGCACCTTGCCAGGATATTGTGACCTTTGTCGAACTTTGTGTTCGTTATAACTGCTTTAGGTTCGAAAACAATAAGTATAAACAAGTGTAGGTGGTAGCCATGGGCTCACCCCTTAGTGCAGCCATGGGCTCACCCCTTAGTGCAGCCATGGGTCACCCCTTAGTGTAGCCATGGGCTCACCCCTTAGTGCAGCCATGGGCTCACTCCTTAGTGCAGCCATGGGCTCACCCCTTAGTGCAGCCATGGGCTCACCCCTTAGTGCAGCCATGGGTTCACCCCTTAGTGCAGCCATGGGCTCACCCCTTAGTGCAGCATTAGTCAGTATATATATGGAGGAAATAGAATCGAGACGGACCCTCAATAACATCCTAGGTTAGTTGACTTTTGGTCACTGTACCCAAACATCTAGATGTACGTGACATCCTCAACACCATCAACACTCTGGAATCGACTGTTAAATTTAGACTAGAGGAGAAGAAGGACAACCAATTTTCATTCCTGGACGTTCTCCTATTCAAAGGTGAAAACAGTTTCTTTTAAACTCTACCGTAAACCTACCTACAAGTACGATCTTCTACATTTCTTCTCTCACCATGACACCACAACTTAAAAAAGGGTGGTTATAGGCTTCTTTCTGAGAGTTTACAGAATTTCATGTCGGCAGTTCTCGAGGAAGGCGACACATACATCACGAATCCTCAACAACAACACCAACAACAATCAAGTTGAAGAAGAAAAACCTCTAAGTTACATCGTTTAACTGGTCAGCGACGTTGAAACTAACGTTAAAAAATATTTGACAGAAGACTAGCTAAAATATCCACCAGCTCTTCCATCTACTATTAGAAACCTGGTACAAAAACCCAAGAATAACTCTGGCAGGAGTGCAGAAGTATACACTATACCATGTGTGGTGTGTAACAAAGTATATGTGGGAGAAACAGCCAGATGTCTGGATGTTAGGATCACAGTACACAAAAACGCTTGCAGCAATGATGATCGTAAAAATCCGTGTGTTCAACATAGGGACGATGTTGGACACTTCATGAAATTCAGTGAGGCTAAACTAGTGATTAAGGAACATGATTTAAGGCGGCGAAAGTGAATAGAAGCTTCACTAATTGCTGTCAGTAACACTATCCATCAAAAGTCCGGTAGTTACACTATCTCCAAATTGCTACCCCCTCAAAGGAGGTTCCTTGACGCTGGTGAGGGACTCTTGATCTAGGAATTGGATCTGTTCTCTGGTTTCTTGAATTTAGCTTGAATACCTTCCATCCCCCCACATGCACTGTATAATCCTACGGGTTTAGAGCTCCCCATGATTATAATCATAATCAGGTTTGGTAATCAACGGAATATTACCCATTCTGGAGACCTCTGTCCCATGATGCTGACAGGTCCTTCTCTAACCCAACCCGTCTCACCAGTTACTACTACTACCACTACTACCACTACTACTACCACTACTACTACCACTATTACTACCACTACTACTACCACTACTACTACCACTACTACTACTACTACTGCTACTACCACTACTACTACCACTACTACTACCACTACTACTACCACTACTACTACTACTACTACTACTACTACAACTACTACTACCACTACTACTACCACTACTACTACCACTACTACTACAACTACTACTACTACCACTACTACTACTACCACTAGTACTACCACTACTACTACCACTACTACTACCACTACTACTACCACTACTACTACCACTACTACCACTACTACTACCACTACTACTACTACTACTACCACTACTACTACTACTACTACCACTACTACCACTATTACTACCACTACTACTACCACTACTACTACCACTACTACTACTACTACTACTACTACTACTACCACTACTACTACCACCACTACTACTACTACTATTACTACTACTACTACTACTACTACTACTACTACTACTACTACCACTACTACTACTACCACTACTACTACCACTACTACTACTACTACTACTAACACTACTACCACTATTACTACCACTACTACTAGTACTACCACTACTACTACCACTACTACTAATACCACAACTACTAAAACTACTACTACTACTACTACTACCAATATTACTGCCACTACTACTACCACTACTACTACTACCACTACTACTACCACTACTACTACCACTACTACTATTACTACTACTACTAGCACTACTACTACCACTACTACTATTACTACTACTACCACTACTACTACTACCACTACTACTACCACTACTACTACCACTACTACTACTACTACTACTACTACTACTACTATTACCACTACTACCACTACTACTACCACTACTACTATTACTACTACCACTACTACTATTACTACTACTACCACTACTACTACCACTACTACTACTACTATTACTACCACTACTACTACTACTACTACTACCACTATTACTACCACTACTGCTAACACTACTACTACTACTACTACTACCACTACTACTACTACTACTACCACTACTACCACTACTACTACCACTACTACTACCACTATTACTACCACTACTACTACTACCACTATTACTACCACTACTACTACCACTACTACTACTACTACTACCACTACTACTACCACTACTACTATTACTACTACTACCACTACTTCTACCACTACTACTACCACTATTACTACCACTACTACTACCACTACTACTACTACTATTACTACCACTACTACTACTACTACTACTACCACTATTACTACTAATACCACTACTTATATCACTACTACTACTACCACTACTACTACCACTACTTCTAACACTACTACTACCACTACTACTACCACTACTACTACCACTATTACTACCACTACTACTACTACCACTATTACTACTAATACCACTACTACTATCACTACTACTACTTCCACTACTACTACCACTACTTCTAACACTACTACTACCACTACTACTACCACTACTACCACTACTACTATCACTACTACTACCACTACTACTACTACTACTACTACCACTACTACTGTTACCTACGAGACATTCCACCTGACTCCTGCCACTATATATACTCATTTTCGATATTTCGATATTGTTTATTTAGACTTTAGTAAGGCTTTTGATAGAGTACCGCACCAGAGACTGTTAAAGAAAGTGGCAGCTCATGGCATTGGGGAAAAAGTGCTGTCATGGATCGAGTCATGGCTCACCAGGAAGAGAGTGTGCATAAATGGGGTTAAATCCGAATGGGGACTTGTAACAAGTGGTGTTCCACAGGGATCAGTCTTAGGCCCATTGTTATTTATAATATATATCAATGACCTTGACGAGGGAATTACTAGTGATATGAGCAAATTCGCCGACGACACGAAGATAGGTAGGATAATTGATTCAAACATAGATGTCATAGAACTTCAGGAAGATTTAGACAAACATAATTCGTGGTCAGAAAAGTGGCAGATGCAATTCAATGTAGATAAATGCAAGGTTCTGAAGCTCGGGAGTGTCCATAACCCAAGCACATATAAGTTAAATAACGTAGAACTTAGCCATACAGATTGCGAGAAGGACTTGGGGGTTATGGTAAGCAGCAACCTTAAACCAAGACAGCAATGCCTAAGCGTACGTAATAAGGCAAATAGATTACTGGGATTTATATCAAGAAGTGTTAGCAACAGAAGTCCAGAGGTTATATTACAGCTTTATACATCATTAGTAAGGCCTCACCTAGATTACGCAGCTCAGTTCTGGTCTCCATATTACAGAATGGACATAAATTCGTTAGAAAACATTCAGCGTAGAATGACTAAATTAATACATAGCATTAGAAATCTTCCTTACGAAGAAAGATTGAAGACCCTTAAATTACATTCACTTGTAAGACGTAGAATGAGGGGAGACATGATCGAGGTATACAAGTGGAAAATGGGTATTAACAAAGGGGATATAAATAAGGTCATGAGGATATCTCTCCAAGAGAGAACCCGCAATAATGGATTCAAGTTAGATAAGTTTAGATTTAGAAAGGATATAGGAAAGTATTGGTTTGGAAATAGGGTAGTTGATGAGTGGAACAGTCTGCCTAGTAGGGTTATTGAAGCTAGGACCTTGGGTAGTTTTAAATTTAGGTTGGATAAATTCATGAGTGAGAGGGGTTGGATTTGAGTGGGACTCGCGCATGAGTGGGTAGAATTGTCAAAGCTTATTTCTTGGGTAGCATTGAAAATTGGGTTGAACAAATATTCTGTTAGTGGGACGGATTGTGAAGGACCTGCCTAGTATGGGCCAACAGGCCTGCTGCAGTGTTCCTCCTTTCTTATGTTCTTATGTTCTTATCTCTGTATTAGGACTGAAGAAGTCACTCGTGGCGAAACGTTTCCTTTAATTAACATCCTGATCTGCACATAAATGACTTTTTCCACACCTTGTCTGTATCACCTGACCATTTCTCAGTAAAGAATTCTACCCCTCCGTGTTTACCTTGGCGCTGCTCTGTCCAGCTGGGTTCTCTGTTGACTTATAACCGGTGCATCAGGCTATCAGAATACTCACTATCTTTGTAATACTCACGATCTTTGTAATACTTACTATCTTTGTAATACTATCTTCGTAATACTCACTATCTTCGTAATACTCACTATCTTCGTAATACTCACTATCTTTGTAATACTCAATATCTTCGTAATGCTCACTATCTTTGTAATACTCAATATCTTCGTAATGCTCACTATCTTTGTAATACTCAATATCTTCGTAATGCTCACTATCTTTGTAATACTCACTATCTTTGTAATACTCAATATCTTCGTAATGCTCACTATCTTTGTAATACTCAATATCTTCGTAATGCTCACTATCTTTGTAATACTCAATATCTTCGTAATGCTCACTATCTTTGTAATACTCACTATCTTTGTAATACTTAATATCTTCGTAATGCTCATTATCTTTGTAATACTCACGATCTTTGTAATACTTACTATCTTTGTAATAGTATCTTCGTAATACTCACTATCTTCGTAATACTCACTATCTTCGTAATACTCACTATCTTCGTAATACTCACTATCTTTGTAATACTCAATATCTTCGTAATGCTCACTATCTTTGTAATACTCAATATCTTCGTAATGCTCACTATCTTTGTAATACTCAATATCTTCGTAATGCTCACTATCTTTGTAATACTCACTATCTTTGTAATACTCAATATCTTCGTAATGCTCACTATCTTTGTAATACTCACGATCTTTGTAATACTTACTATCTTTGTAATACTATCTTCGAAATACTCACTATCTTCGTAATACTCACTATCTTCGTAATACTCACTATCTTCGTAATACTCACTATCTTTGTAATACTCAATATCTTCGTAATGCTCACTATCTTTGTAATACTCAATATCTTCGTAATGCTCACTATCTTTGTAATACTCAATATCTTCGTAATGCTCACTATCTTTGTAATACTCACTATCTTTGTAATACTCAATATCTTCGTAATGCTCAAAATCTTTGTAATACTCAATATCTTCGTAATGCTCACTATCTTTGTAATACTCAATATCTTCGTAATGCTCACTATCTTTGTAATACTCAATATCTTCGTAATGCTCACTATCTTTGTAATACTCACTATCTTTGTAATACTCAATATCTTCGTAATGCTCACTATCTTTGTAATACTCACGATCTTTGTAATACTTACTATCTTTGTAATACTATCTTCGTAATACTCACTATCTTCGTAATACTCACTATCTTGTAATACTCATATCTTGTAATACTCACTATCTTTGTAATACTCAATATCTTCGTAATGCTCACTATCTTTGTAATACTCAATATCTTCGTAATGCTCACTATCTTTGTAATACTCAATATCTTCGTAATGCTCACTATCTTTGTAATACTCACTATCTTTGTAATACTCAATATCTTCGTAATGCTCACTATCTTTGTAATACTCACGATCTTTGTAATACTTACTATCTTTGTAATACTATCTTCGTAATACTCACTATCTTCGTAATACTCACTATCTTCGTAATACTCACTATCTTCGTAATACTCACTATCTTTGTAATACTCAATATCTTCGTAATGCTCACTATCTTTGTAATACTCAATATCTTCGTAATGCTCACTATCTTTGTAATACTCAATATCTTCGTAATGCTCACTATCTTGTAATACTCACTATCTTTGTAATACTCAATATCTTCGTAATGCTCACTATCTTGTAATACTCACATCTTTGTAATACTTACTATCTTCTGTAAAACTACTATCTTCGTAATACTCACTATCTTCGTAATACTCACTATCTTCGTAATACTCACTATCTTTGTAATACTCAATATCTTCGTAATACTCACTATCTTTGTAATACTCAATATCTTCGTAATACTCACTATCTTCGTAATGCTCACTATCTTCGTAATGCTCACTATCTTCGTAATGCTCACTATCTTCGTAATGCTCACTATATTCGTAATGCTCACTATCTTCGTAATACTATTATCTTTGTAAACTACTATCTTGTAATACTATCTTCGTAATCTACATCTCGTAATACTCACTATCTTGTAATACTCACTATCTTGTAATACTCACTATCTTCGTAATACTCACTATCTTGTAATACTCATATCTTCTGTAATACTCACTATCTTCGTAATGCTCACTATCTCGTAATGCTCACTATCTTCGTAATTCACATCCAATGTCACTATATCTAAGCTCACTATCTTCGAATACATATCTTGTAAACTCACTATCTTCGTAATGCTCACTACTTCGAATCCACTATCTTCGTAATACTCACTATCTTGTAATACTCCTATTTCGTAATACTCACTATCTTGCAAATGCCACTATCTCGTAACTCACATCTTCGAATACTCACTATCTCGTAATGACCACTATCTTCGAATACTGTACATCTTCGTAATGACTCAAATCTTCGAATACCACTATCTTGTAACACTACTATCCGAATCTCAACATCTTGAATACTCACTATCTCGTAATACTCACTATCTCGTAACATCACTACTAACTGAAATGACCACTTCGAAACATCAACCATCTTGCTAATACCAATTCTTGAATACCTACTATCTTCGTAATGCTCACTATCCTCTGTAAACTACAACCAATCTGAATATTCACAATCTTGAACATACACATCTGTAACATATCACCGATCTTTGTAAATCATATCATCGTAATAACTATACTTCTGTAAACTACTATCTCGAACTATGAAACTAAAACCGAACTCTGAAACTACAGACCGAATCTCGTAAACTACAGATCACTGTAATACCAACTAACTTCAACCAACTTGAAACATATCAACTCACTGTGAAACTACACCGAACTTGAAACATAACTAGACCGAACTGTGAAACATAACAGACCGAACTGTGAAACATAACAGACCGAACTGTGAAACATAATCAGACCGAACTGTGAAACATAATCAGACCGAACTGTGAAAATATCAGACCGAACTGTAAACATAACAGACCGAACTGTGAAACATAACAGACCGAACTGTGAAACATAACAGACCGAACTGTGAAACATAACAGACCGAACTGTGAAACATATCAGACCGAACTGTGAAACATAATCAGACCGAACTGTGAAACATATCAGACCGAACTGTGAAACATAATAGACCGAACTGTGAAACATAACAGACCGAACTGTGAAACATAATAGACCGAACTGTGAAACATATAAGACCGAACAGTGAAACATATCAGACCGAACTGTGAAACATAACAGACCGAACTGTGAAACATAATAGACCGAACTGTGAAACATACAGACCGAACTGGAAACATAATAGACCGAACTGTAAACACTATAAGACCGAACGTGAAACATACAGACCGAACTGTGAAACATAACAGACCGAACTGTGAAACATAATAGACCGAACTGTGAAACATAACAGACCGAACTGTGAAACATAATAGACCGAACTGTGAAACATAACAGACCGAACTGTGAAACATATAGACCGAACTGTGAAACATAATAGACCGAACTGTGAAACATAACAGACCGAACTGTGAAACATAATAGACCGAACTGTGAAACATATAGACCGAACTGGAAACATAAAGACCGAACTGTGAAACATAATGACCGAACTGTGAAACATAATGACCGAACTGTGAAACATAACAGACCGAACTGTGAAACATATCAGACCGAATGAAACATAATAGACCGAACTGATGAAACAAGACCGAACTGTGAAACATATACCGAAGAACAATCCAACTGTGAAACATAATAGACCGAACTGTGAAACATAATGACCGAACTGTGAAACATAACAGACCGACTGTGAAACAATCAACCATGTGAAACATAGACCGAACTGTGAAACATAACAGACCGAACTGGAAACATAATAGACCGAACTGTGAAACATAACGACCGAACTGTGAAACTAAACCGAATGTGACATACAGACCGAATGGAACATAACAGTACCGAACTGGACAACCACGTGAAACATACACTAAACATCCGAACTGTGAAACATAACAGACCGAACTGTGAAATAAACCAAGTGAACATGACCGAACTGTGAAACTAACCCAACCTGAAACATAACAGAGAAATGCATACTTACAGACCGAACTGGTTAACTCGGTCTGTTATATTTGATTATTCTGGTTTTTATTAAAGAGGTTAACTCATCGTTAACCCCTTTAATAAAAACACTGACATTGCTCGTTGTTAAACACGTCATGGACACCCCAGTGGACACCCCAGTGGACACCCCAGTGGACACCCCAGTGGACACACCAGTGGACACACCAGTGGACACCCCAGTGGACACCCCAGTGGTCACCCCAGTGGACACACCAGTGGACACACCAGTGGACACCCCAGTGGTCACCCCAGTGGACACCCCAATCACAAAATAAAAAGTGAAATGCATTTCTACCTGATGGAGAACATTTCTACCTGATGGAGAACATTTCTACCTGATGGAGAACATTTCTACCTGATGGAGAACATTTCTACCTAGTGGAGAACATTACTACCTGATGAAGAACATTTCTACCTGATGAAGAACATTTCTACCTGATGGAGAACATTTCTACCTGATGGAGAACATTTCTACCTGATGGAGAACATTTCTACCTGATGGAGAACATTTCTACCTAGTGGAGAACATTTCTACCTGATGATGAACATTTCTACCTGATGAAGAACATTTCTACCTGATGGAGAACATTTCTACCTGATGGAGAACATTTCTACCTGATGGAGAATATTTCTACCTGATGGAGAACATTTCTACCTGATGGAGAACATTTCTACCTGATGGAGAACATTTCTACCTGATGGAGAACATTTCTACCTGATGGACAACATTTCTACCTGATGGAAAACATTTCTACCTGATGGAGAACATTTCTACCTGATGGAAAACATTTCTACCTGATGGAGAACATTTCTACCTGATGGAGAACATTTCTACCTGATGGAGAACATTTCTACCTGATGGAGAACATTTCTACCTGATGGAGAACATTTCTACCTGATGGAGAACATTTCTACCTGATGGAGAACATTTATACTTGATGGAGAACATTTCTACTTGATGGAGAACATTTCTACCTGATGGAGAACATTTATACCTGATGGAGAACATTTCTACTTGATGGAGAACATTTCTACTTGATGGAGAACATTTCTACTTGATGGAGAACATTTTTACCTGATGGAGAACATTTCTACTTGATTGAGAACATTTCTACTTGATGGAGAACATTTCTACTTGATGGAGAACATTTCTACTTGATGGAGAACATTTCTACCTGATGGAGAACATTTCTACCTAATGGAGAACATTTCTACTTGATGGAGAACAGGACGGAAACAGGAAATTTTGATTCCTCTTGGTGGAAAAGAGAGAGACGACTTGTGGAGGCGTCAAAGTTATTGATATTACTGTGGAAACTCGGAGAGAGGAGTAGGAAGAGGGGCATAGAATGCAGAAGGGAAAGAGAGGAGAAATGAGAGGGGAGAAATGCTGAAAGTTCATCGGCGGTGAAACTTTATGGGTGGCACATGTTTAAACAGGAAAAGACAAGGTAGAGGTCCGTCGGAATGTTGTCTGTCAATATAAAAGTGTTTAAGGAAAAAGATTACACTTCCGTGACTGGAAAATTTCATAAATAACCCAAAATTGTCAAGTCGTTATCACCTATCACTACCCCACCATTATCCACCCTTCATCACCCCCATCAAAGCGGTGATTCATGTGGAAAGTGGAGAGGCAAGCATCCACATCATGCAAGCATCCACATCATGCAAGCATCCACATCATGCAAGCATCCACATCATGTCAAACACCTCAGTATAGCTGCTTGTTTGTCTGATCGTTCAACTGGGAATATTAATTTTCTATGCAGTATGGCCATGGCCCAGACGGTGTCTAAGTTTGAACACTGCTAGAACATTCTTGATAAAAAACCTTCACCTCAGAAGCCACCCAGTGTTTCAAATACGACTTCTATTAGGTTAGACATCTACTAGAGTATACTAGAAGATCCACTTACATGACACCTCTCTAGCATCTAGCTTATTTCTAGCTTTGTAACAAGTGATGTTAACAATTCAAGACCAATTATCCAGTATCAGATAGAGATTTTAAGAGCGTTTTTTCTTACTGGGTTTTCAATGATATTAGAGAAGCGCTTTCTCAAGAGCAGGTTTTTGTGACCTGAGCTGCAATTGGCAGGATATATATCTGAGCTGTAATTGGCAGGATATATATCTGAGCTGTAATTGGCAGGATATATATCTGAGCTGCAATTGGCAGGATATATATCTGAGCTGCACTGGCAGGATATATATCTGAGCTGTAATTGGCAGGATATATATCTGAGCTGTAATTGGCAGGATATATATCTGAGCTGTAATTGGCAGGATATATATCTGAGCTGTAATTGGCAGGATATATATCTGAGCTGTAATTGGCAGGATATATATCTGAGCTGTAATTGGCAGGATATATATCTGAGCTGTAATTGGCAGGATATATATCAAGGAATAAAAGTTCGTGAATTTTAATGCCATGAAAGGTATATGTAGAGTTAATCAAATTGAGAGAAAATATTAAGGATGACTTGAAGTAGGCTCCTTCACAACACTAGCTGCCACCTGCCCGTGGCCTGGTGACAAAAGCTCTCGCTTCACACGGTGAGTGTCCGGATTCGATTCCCGTCGACGGTAGAAACATTGGGCCTGTTTCTTTACACTGGTTGTCCATGTTCACCCATTAGTAAAATGGGTACCTGGGTGTTAGTCGACTGGTATGGGTCGCATACTGGGACAAAACTGACCTATTTTGCGGGAAATGCTCAGCATAACAAGGGGCTTTCTATATAGTAGTATATCATTGATGTCAGTAGTATATCATCGCTGACAACATGTACCACAGTCATCGCTGACAACATGCACCACAGGCATCGCTGACAACATGCACCACAGTAATCGCTGACACCATGCACCTCAGGCATCGCTGACAATATGCACCACAGTCATCGCTGTCAACATGCACCACAGTCATCGCTGACAACATGCACCACAGTCATCGCTGACACCATGCACCAGAGTCATCGCTGACACCATGCACCTCAGGCATCGCTGACAACATGCACCACAGTCATCGCTGACAACATGCACCACAGTCATCGCTGACAACATGCACCACAGTCATCGCTGACAACATGCACCACAGTCATCGCTGACAACATGCACCACAGTCATCGCTGACAACATGCACCACAGTCATCGCTGAACATGCACCACAGTCATCGCTGACAACATGCACCACAGTCATCGCTGACAACATGCACCACAGTCATCGCTGACAACATGCACCACAGTCATCGCTGACACATGCACCAGTCATCGCTGCACCATGCACCACAGTCATCGCTGACAACATGCACCACAGTCATCGCTGACAACATGCACCTCAGTCATCGCTGACAACATGCACCTCAGTCATCGCTGACAACATGCACCTCAGTCATCGCTGACAACATGCACCTCAGTCATCGCTGACAAAATGCACCACAGTCATCGCTGACAACATGCACCACAGTCATCGCTGACAACATGCACTTCAGTCATCGCTGAAAAAATGCACCACAGTCATCGTTGACAACATGCACGTCAGTCATCGCTGACAACATGCACCTCAGTCATCGCTGACAACATGCACCTCAGTCATCGATGACAAAATGCACCACAGTCATCGTTGACAACATGCACGTCAGGCATCGCTGACAACATGCACCACAGTCATCGCTGAAAACATGCACCACAGTCATCGCTGACAACATGCACCACAGTCATCGCTGACAACATGCACCACAGTCATCGCTGACAACATGCACCACAGTCATCGCTGACACCATGCACCTCAGTCATCGCTGACAACATGCACGTCAGGCATCGCTGACAACATGCACCACAGTCATCGCTGACAACATGCACCACAGTCATCGCTGACAACATGCACCACAGTACAATCGCTGACAACATGCACCTCAGCATCGCTGACACACCATGCGACACATCACCAGTCATCGCTGACAACATGCACCCAGTCATCGCTGACAACATGCACCACAGTCATCGCGACAACATGCGTAACCACAGTCATCGCTGACAACATGCACCCAGTCATCGCTGACAACATGCACCTCAGTCATCGCTGACAACATGCACCTCAGTCATCGCTGACAACATGCACCTCAGTCATCGCTGACACCATGCACCAGAGTCATCGCTGACAACATGCACCCCAGTCATCACTGACACCATGCACCAGAGTCATCGCTGACAACATGCACCACAGTCATCACTGACAACATGCACCAGAGTCATCGCTGACAACATGCACCACAGTCATCGCTGACAACATGCACCACAGTCATCGCTGACAACATGCACCACAGTCATCACTGACAACATGCACCACAGTTATCGCTGACAACATGCACCACAGTTATCGCTGACAACATGCACCACAGTCATCACTGACAACATGCACCACAGTTATCGCTGACAACATGCACCACAGTTATCGCTGACAACATGCACCACAGTCATCACTGACAACATGCACCACAGTTATCGCTGACACCATGCACCACAGTTATCGCTGACAACATGCACCACAGTCATCGCTGACAACATGCACCACAGTCATCGTTGACAACATGCACGTCAGTCATCGCTGACAACATGCACCTCAGTCATCGCTGACAACATGCACCTCTGTCATCTCTGACAACATGCACCACAGTCATCGCTGACAACATGCACCTCTGTCATCTCTGACAACATGCACCAGAGTCATCGCTGACAACATGCACCACAGTCATCGCTGACAACATGCACCAGAGTCATGGCTGACACCATGCACCTCAGGCATCGCTGACAACATGCACCACAGTCATCGCTGACAACATGCACCTCAGTCATCGCTGACAACATGCACCACAGTCATCGCTGACAACATGCACCTCAGTCATCACTGACAAGTGACTTGGGAGCTAGACAAGTGACCTGGGAGCTAGACAAGTAACCTGGGAGAAAGACAAGTGACCTGGGAGCTAGACAAGAGACCTGGGAGCTAGACAAGTGACCTGGGAGCTAGACAAGTGACCTGGGAGCTAGACAGGTGACCTGGGAGCTAGACAAGCTACCTAGGAACTAAGAAAGTGAACTTGGAGCTAGGCAAGTGGACTGGGAGCCGGGCAAAGTGACCTGGGAGCTGAGCAAGTGACCTTGGAGCTAGGCAAGTGACCTGGGAGCTAAGAAAGTGAACTTTGAGCTAGGAATGTGACCGGGGAGCTAGGAAAGTGACCTGGGAGCTGGGCAAGTGACCTGGGAGCTAGTTAGGTGACCTGGCAGCTAAGTGACCAAGGAGCTAGGAAAGTGACCTGGCAGTTTGGCAAGTGACTTGGAAGATAGACAAGTTACCTGGGGTCTGGATAAGTGACCTGGGAGCTGAGAAAGTGACCTGGTGGTTGGGCAAGTGACCTGGGAGCCAGGAATGTGACCTGCAAGTCAGGACGTGTCAAATAAAGTCTACACACAGCATGAACGTTATTTCCTGGAATCGAAAAATGTGGGAGAATATAGTTCAGAATTAAGGCTAGTGTAGGGTGACGTGGGGAGGCTAGTGTAGGGTGACGTGGGGAGGCTAGTGTAGGGTGACGTGGGGAGGCTAGTGTAGGGTGAAATGGGGAGGCTAGTGTAGGGTGAAGCGGAGAGGCTAGTGTAGGGTGAAGCGGGGAGGCTAGTGTAGGGTGAAGTGACGAGGCTAGTGTAGGGTGAAGTAGGGAGGCTAGTGTAGAGTGAAGTGGGGAGGCTAGTGTAGGGTGAAGTATGGAGGCTAGTGTAGGGTGAAGTGGTGAGGCTAGTGTAGGGTGACGTGAAGAAGCTAGTGTAGGGTGAAGTGGGGAGGCTATTGTAGGGTGAAGTGGGAGGCTAGTGTAGGGTGAAGTGAGGAGGCTTGTGTTGGGTGAAGTGGAGAGGCTAGTGTAGGGTGACGTAGGGAGGCTAGTGTAGGGTGACGTGGGGAGGCTAGTGTAGGGTGACGTGGGGAGGCTAGTGAGTGGGGAGGCTATTGTAGGGTGAAGTGGGGAGGCTAGTGTAGGGTGAAGTGAGGAGGCTTGTGTTGGGTGAAGTGGAGAGGCTAGTGTAAGTTGACGTAGGGAGGCTAGTGTAGGGTGAAGTGGTGAGGCTAGTGTAGGGTGACGTGAAGAAGCTAGTGTAGGGTGAAGTGGGGAGGCTATTGTAGGGTGAAGTGGGGAGGCTAGTGTAGGGTGAAGTGAGGAGGCTTGTGTTGGGTGAAGTGGGGAGGCTATTGTAGGGTGAAGTGGGGAGGCTAGTGAAGGGTGAAGTGGGGAGGCTAGTGTAGGGTGAAGTGGAGAGGCTAGTGTAGGGTGACGGGGAGGCTAGTGTAGAGTGAAGTGGGGAGGCTAGTGAAAGATGAAGTGTGGAGGCTAGTGTAGGGTGAAGTGGGGAGGCTAGTGAAGGCTGAAGTGTGGAGGCTAGTGTAGGGTGAAACAGAGAGGCTAGTGTAGGGTGAAGCTGGGAGGCTAGTGTAGAGTGAAGTGGGGAGGCTAGTATAGAGTGACATGGGGAGGCTAGTGTAGGGTGAAATATGGAGGCTAGTGTAGGGTGAAGTGGTGAGGCTAGTGTAGGGTGACGTGAAGAAGCTAGTGTAGGGTGAAGTGGGGAGGCTATTGTAGGGTGAAGTGGGGAGGCTAGTGTAGGGTGAAGTGAGGAGGCTTGTGTTGGGTGAAGTGGGGAGGCTATTGTAGGGTGAAGTGGGGAGGCTAGTGAAGGTGAAGTGGGGAGGCTAGTGTAGGGTGAAGTGGGGAGGCTAGTGAAGGCTGAAGTGTGGAGGCTAGTGTAGGGTGAAGTGGGGAGGCTAGTGAAGGCTGAAGTGTGGAGGCTAGTGTAGGGTGAAAAAGAGAGGCTAGTGTAGGGTGAAGGGAGACTAGTGTAGGGTGAAGTGGGGAGGCTAGTGTAGGGTGAAGTGGGGAGGCTAGTGTAGAGTGAAGTGGGGAGGCTAGTGAAGGATGACTAGGGAGGCTAGTGTAGGGTGAAGTGGGGAGGCTAGTGTAGGGTTATGTGGGGAGGCTAGTGTAGTGTGAAGTGGGGAGGCTAGTGTAGGTGAAGTATGGAGGCTAGTGTAGGGTGAAGTGGGAGGCTAGTGTAGGGTGAATTGGAGAAGCTAGTGTAGGGTGAAGCGGAGAGGCTAGGCTAGTGTAGGGTGAAGTGGGGAGGCTAGTGTAGGGTGAAGTGGGGAGGCTAGTGAAGGATGACGTGGGGAGGCTAGTGTAGGGTGAAGTGGAGAGGCTAGTGTAGGGTAACGTGGGGAGGCTAGTGTACAATGAAGCGATGAGGCTAGTGTAGTGTGAAGTGGGGTGGCTAGTGTAGGGTGAAGTATGGAGGCTAGTGTAGGGTGAAGTGGGGAGGCTAGTGTAGGGTGAAGTGTGGAGGCTAGTGTAGGGTGAAGTGGGGAGGCTAGTGTAGGGTGAAGTTGGGAGGCTAGTGTAGGGTGACGTGGGGAGGCTAGTGTAGGGTGAAGTGGGGAGGATAGTGTAGGGTAACGTGGGGAGGCTAGTGTACAATGAAGCGATGAGGCTAGTGTAGTGTGAAGTGGGGAGGCTAGTGTAGGGTGAAGTATAGAGGCTAGTGTAAGGTGAAGTGGGGAGGCTAGTGTAGGGTGAAGTGGAGAAGCTAGTGTAGGGTGAAGTGGGGAGGGTATTGTAGGGTGAAGCGGAGAGGCTAGGCTAGTGTAGGGTGAAGTGGGGAGGCTAGTGTAGGGTGAAGTGGGGAGGCTAGTGAAGGATGACGTGGGGAGGCTAGTGTAAGGTGAAGTAGGGAGGCTAGTGTAGGGTGAAGTGGGGAGGCTAGTGTAGAGTGACGTAGGGAGGCAAGTGTAGGGTGAAGTGGGGAGGCTAGTAGGTAACGTGGGGAGGCTAGTGTAGGGTGAAGCGGTGAGGCTAGTGTAGGGTGAAGTGGGGAGGCTAGTGTATGGTGTAGTAGGAAGGCTAGTGTAGGGTGACGTGGGGAGGGTAGTGTAGGGTGAAATGGGGAGGCTAGTGTAGGGTGAAGTGGGGAGGCTAGTGTAGAGTGAAGTGGAGAGGCTAGTGAAGGATGACGGGGGAGGCTAGTGTAGGGTGAAGTGGGGAGGCTAGTGTAGGGTTACGTGGGGAGGCTAGTGTAGGGTGAAGTAGGGAGGCTAGTGTATGGTGAAGTGGGGAGGCTCGTGTAGGGTGAAGTGGGGAGGCTAGTGAGGGTGAAGTGGGGAGGCTAGTGTAGGGTGAAGTGGGGAGGCTAGTGTAGGGTGACGTGGGGAGGCTAGTGTAGGGTGAAGCGGTGAGGCTAGTGTAGGGTGAAGTGGGGAGGCTAGTGTATAGTGTAGTGGGAAGGCTAGTGTAGGGTGACGTGGGGAGGCTAGTGTAGGGTGAAATGGGGAGGCTAGTGTAGGGTGAAGTGGGGAGGCTAGTGTAGAGTGAAGTGGGGAGGCTAGTGAAGGATGACGGGGAGGCTAGTGTAGGGTGAAGTGGGAGGCTAGTGTAGGGTTACGTGGGGAGGCTAGTGTAGGGTGAAGTAGGGAGGCTAGTGTAGAGTGACGTGGGGAGGCTAGTGTAGGGTGAAGTATGGAGGCTAGTGTAGGGTGAAGTGGTGAGGCTAGTGTATGGTGACGTGAAGAAGCTAGTGTAGGGTGAAGTGGGGAGGCTATTGTTGGGTGAAGTG
>WNWK01034736.1:0-5000 GCA_009830355.1 Cherax destructor
ATGTGACTCCAGTGTCCTGATGATGGTAATAATTATCTTTTTTTAAAAAAGGTTGATGAAATAAAAGAAAAGAGAGGAAAAAAAAAGGGGGGAAGGGGGAGGGGGAGGAAATAACTAGTGGGTAAAAAAATTAGAAACAAAAAAAAAAGGAGAGGGAAACAAGAATTCGGGAACCCATAACTTAAGACGGACAATTATCAATGTAGCTGCCCTCTTTTTTTTGTCATTTGGATGAAGGAGTCACAGGGCTACACAAACCTGTGTACACGACGACATGTTGCTTCACAAAAGGGAAAGTGGGGTGACAGGTATTTGAGCACTATTCACACCCCAAAACCCCCCCTCAGGTTGCGGTTTCCCCCTCACCTGCTTCCCCTCGCTCATAAGTAAAAAGTAAAACGTTTTCGGCTTTTACAGGATAATACTGTAAACTGACGTAGGTCCTTATTAAAAAGCATCACAACACACACACACACACACACACACACAAAAATATATATATATATATATATATATATATATATATATATATGTCGTGCCGATTAGGTAAAACTGGTCAATTAGCAAGAACTCATCAAAAATTAAGTCCTTTCTAAAATTTTCTCTTATACGTTTAAAGATATTTTTTTTTCATTTATGTTAATGTAAGAATTTATAATTTTGTACCAAGAGAAACTTTGAAAACCTACCTAACCTTGTTACAACAAGCGCAATTTAATTTACCCTTTAACCCCAACTAAATATATTTTAGATACATTAACATTAATTTAATAATAAACAAACACAATGAAATAAAATTTTTTCGTTATGTTCAGAATGATTTTGGCGAAATTATTGCATACACAAATTTTCACTTGTCATATGGAAGGTGAGCGTTGCTATTTAAGCCAAAATCGCAAGTTTTACCTAATCGGCACGACATATATATATATATATATATATATTTTTTTTTTTTTTTTCAACAAGTCGGCCGTCTCCCCCCGAGGCAGGGTGACCCAAAAAGAAAGAAAATCCCCAAAAAGAAAATACTTTCATCATCATTCAACACTTTCCCCACACTCATACATAATCACTGTCTTTGCAGAGGAGTCGGGATACGACAGCTGAAAAAAGTCCCCAGCTGTCACTATCTCAGACCCCCCCTTTTAAAAGGGCAGGCATTGTACTTCCCATTTCCAGGACTCAAGTCCAACTAAATCAATTAACGGGTTTTCCCCCGAACCCCTTTTTCACAAAATGTTACCCTGTCACACTCCAACAGATCGTCATGCCCAAAAAAACCATTCGTCTCCATTCACTCCTATCTAACACGCTCACACATGCTTGCTGGAAGTCCAAGCCCCCGCCCACAAAACCCCCTTTTACCCCTTCCCTCCAACCTTTTTTAGGACGCCCCCCACCCCCCCTTTCCCTTTCCCCCCACAGATTTATACGCTCTCCAAGTCATTCTATTTTGATCCATTCTCTCTAAATGAAAACCCCCCAACAACCCCTCTTCAGCCCTCTGACAAATATTTTTAGTAACCCACACCTTCTCCTAATTTCCACATTCCAATTTTCTGCATAATATTTACACCACACATTCCCCTTTTGACGGGGCATTCCACTGCCTCCAGCCTCCTCCTCGCTGCAGCATTTGCAACCCATGCTTCACACCCATATAAGAGTGTTGGCCCCACTATACTTTCGTACTTTCCCCTTTTTTGCCTAAGGGAAATAAATTAATATATATATATATAATATATATATATATATATATATATATATATATATATATATATATATATAATTTTTGGGAGGTACCCCCTTTGGGAACTTTATGGGGACCCTCATCCTCAGAAAAGAGAATAAACGTGGGAAAACTCAAGATGTGTGTGTTAGTTACCATTTTGTCCTAGGCACATGTCGATTAGACACTAGGCCTGTTGTATGTATGTGTGTGTGTAACGAAACACTTCGAAATGTTTCGGGCCCCCCGGGAATTGAACCCGGGCCCTCCGTGCGTGAAGCAAGAGCGCTAGCCACCATGCCATCGGGGCGTGTGTGTTTTGTTGTGTGTGTGTGTGTGTGTGTGTGTGTGTGTGTGTGTGTGTGGAGTGTGTGTGTGTTAACGGTAGTTCCATGACCTCTAAGGTCAATTAAGGGCCTTCTGCAAACCTATCAACCTCACCTCTCTTTTTTTCTACCTCCCCCTTCACTCCCCGATAAGTGCTCAGGTCATTTTAAAGGGCCCCAGGAGGTCACCGGGGTCCTCCTCCGCAGTTTTTGGCTCTTTAAAAAATTTTTATGCAAATTCCCAGGCTTGGCACCAGGCTTGGCACCCCATGTTGGTGGCACTTGCCCAAAGAAACTAACTTCACGAGCTTATATTTCCTGACAGCCGCCATGGTTCACGAAACAAGGTCAAAATTCTTAATAAATATAGCCAAGGGAAAGTGGAAATTAACCATTTCGTCTGACCTTTTTGTAGATAATTTACACATATATTATTTCATGGTAATTTTTGTCACCTAAAATTTTAAAAAACTGTACTTAAGTGTACCTTAATTAATAAAGTACTTAAGGGAAATTAATTAGGTAGATGTACTTATGTGTACCTTAATTAGAGTAGATGTACTTATGTGTACCTTTAAATTTGAGTGTTTCTTATTTTACCTTAATTAGAGTAGATGTACTTATGTGTACCTTAATTAGAGTAGATGTACTTATGTACCTTAATTAGAGTAGATGTACTTTTTGTGTACCTTTTTAAATTTAAATAGATGTACTTATGTGTACCTTAATTAGGGGTAGCTGTACTTATTTTGTAACAATATCTGAATAATCTTAATTAGTCGCAGACTTTTGGATTATCTTTGTAGATTTTCCGAAAGAATAAATGTATTATATTCTTTGTGTTTCTGATAACTTTTATAAATTTTAGATGTTGTTGTATAATGATGGTGGTGTATATTGTTTTTGGTGCTGTATAACTTGAAATTTTTTAAAAATTTTGTAAAATGAAAAAAGGGTGTATTATCGTTTTGGGCCCCTTAAATAACTTATGTTTTAGGGGTTTTTTTTAAAAAAGATGTATAAATTGTATTTCTCACACGCCATTGTATATATGGTAGCTCTTTCCCCAAAAAACTCTTATTACTTACATTTAAATGTCATTAAATATCTTAAATAATGTGTTTTTTAAATTTTGTTTCGGGTTTTTTTAAACCAAAAAAAAAATTTTATATGAACTAGGTTTTCTTCCTACACCCCAAAAGGGCGACTGTCAAAAAAGGCAAAGTTCCCCCTACATAGCAACTGAAAATCAGCCTTTGACACCCAGACATAAAAATGTCAGTAAGGCCAAGTTCCCATGCATTAAGAGCTGAACATCAACCATACCTCACACTAATTACCTCTTCAAAGAAATAATTAAACGCATTGGTTTTATTTTTAGGGGGGAACTCATAATTACGCTCTCTATTCGGGGGGATAGAATGAAGGAAGGAAGGAACAAAAAAGGGGGAAGAGGGAGGAGAGAGGGGGATAAAGAATGAAGAAAGGAATGGGGGGGGAAGGGGTAAGGCCTCAAAAAATAAACATTAATTGGGTTTTTTTAACATGATAGCCAGCCAGACCTCTGGCTAAACACTTGATGCAGGTGATTGACGGCACAATACAGGCTTTTTCAGCCTTGCCAGCCAGTGTTCTACCTCTGGGGTAGCAAAAACCCTCCCCCTGGCTTCTATTTGTTCTTACGGCCCTTTCCATCCCTGACAGCTGCTGTTCTCAAGACGGATGTGGTCGACTACAAAGGCAAAGAGAACGTAGAGGCAAGACTGATACTACAGACTTTGCAACCCAACACCGACGATATGTGAGGAGGAACAAAAATTAAAGGGAAAAAAAGGGATGTATATGCACTGGTGAAAATTTTGTAATCAGTGCATACGAGATATTATTTTATTTTCAACTGGTCGGTTTACCATACCTCTGCCACCTACTATTACCCAGATGACTGAAGAAAGAGTGTTGGGACAATTTTTTTGCTCTAGGAAAAACTTTATCAAGTAAAGGCCCCAATGGGGTTTTTAAATGCGTCTTTCCTTCATGTGTCTTTCCTTCACCTCTGTCAAGTACAAAATTTTCTATCTAAGAAAAAATGCAAAAAAAGATCACATATAACAAATAATAAAGGCAAAAATACGCCCCCCGACGAAAAAATAACAACTCTGGGTGTTCTTGATTTCACCACGATGTTGCTTCAATTCGCGTAAAAGGAATCGGATTGTTTAGGATTGTGTTGGTGGGGTTGGCGGTGGGCGAGCAGCGTGGGTCACCCATTACACTGGACATGCCTTTGAAAATTTGGGGTGGAGTTACCCCCCCATAAGGGCCAAAAGGGAGTGGCGGAGTTTTCTTCCCTTTTGATTAATCCTGGAGCGAAACCACTATCTTCCCCTTTAAAATATGTGTGGCTGGTTTTTTCCCCCTCATGTCCATGTACGTGTTTGGGGGGGGAGGATGGCAGAGTTCTCAGCCCCCGGCTCTGTTTGCAAATGGTAGGGAGCCGAGTCTCACTGGGGGCCCCCCCCCTTTTTCAAGTCCCCCTTTGTGAATAATTTCTTATGTCTGTTTATTTAATTTTGTTTCCCCCTTTTACATTTGCTCATGCCGTGTACATTTTTTTTGTCTGTACTTTTCAATTTTGCTTGTCCTTGCTGTATTAATGTGACCATAATATTTTGTTTGGGGTTTTGACCCCCGTATCTGGTGTTTTCAAAATTATGTCCCAAAATCTAGTTTCCATCTGAGGTCTCTTCCTTATTCTTCAAATTCCATTACTTGTTGATTTAAAAAATTTCCCTCAGCTTTTTATCACCTATATAACTTCTTATGGAAACTGAAAATTTTTTGTTAATACATATTTGTTTGTTTTTTTTTTTATCATCAGAAAACCTTAAATAGTTATTCATCCCTTCCCGGATGAATAACTATGTGTATAATCGTGTATAATCACT
>WNWK01034736.1:10000-20263 GCA_009830355.1 Cherax destructor
AGCTTATCAACGACTGCCAACACGGTTTCAGGGAGGGAAAATCCTGTGTCACATACCTACTGGAGTTCTACGACAGGGTGACAGCAGTAAGACAAGAGAGAGAGGGGTGGGTAGATTGCATATTCCTGGACTGTAAGAAGGCGTTTGACACAGTTCCACACAAGAGATTATTGCAGAAGCTGGAGGACCAGGCAGGGATAACAGGGAAGGCACTACAATGGATCAGGGAATACCTCTCAGGAAGACAGCAGCGAGTCATGGTACGAGACGAGTTGTCTGAGTGGGCGCCGGTGACGAGTGGGGTTCCACAGGGGTCAGTCCTAGGACCGGTGCAGTTTCTGGTATTTGTGAACGACATGACGGAAGGAATAGACTCCGAAGTGTCTCTGTTTGCAGATGATGTGAAGTTGATGAGAAGAATTCAATCGGACGAGGACCAGGCAGAACTGCAAAGGGATCTGGACAGGCTGCAAGCCTGGTCCAGCCATTGGCTCCTGGAGTTCAACCCCACCAAGTGCAAAATCATGAAGATTGGGGAAGGGGCAAAGAAGACCGCAGACGGAGTACAGTCTAGGGGGCCAGAGACTACAAACCTCAATCAAGGAAAAAGATCTTGGGGTGAGTATAACACCAGGCACATCTCCTGAGGCGCACATCAACCAAATAACTGCTGCAGCATATGGGCGCCTAGCAAACCTAAGAACAGCATTCCGACATCTTAATAAAGAATCGTTCAGGACCCTGTACACTGTGTACGTTAGGCCCATACTGCAGTATGCAGCACCAGTTTGGAACCCACATCTATCCAAGCACGTAAAGAAGCTAGAGAAAGTGCAAAGGTTTGCAACAAGACTAGTCCCGGAGCTAAGGTGTATGTCCTACGAGGAGAGGTTAAGGGAAATCGATCTGACGACACTGGAGGACAGGAGAGATTGGGGGGACATGATAACGACATATAAGATACTGAGAGAAATTGACAAGGTGGACAGAGACAGAATGTTCCAGAGATGGGACACAGCAACAAGGGGTCACAGTTGGAAGTTGAAGACTCAGCTGAATCACAGGGATGTTAGGAAGTATTTCTTCAGTCACAGAGTTGTCGGGAAGTGGAATAGTTTTTGAAGCGATGTAGTGGAGGCAGGTTCCATACATAGCTTTAAGAAGAGGTATGATAAAGCTCATGGCGCAGGGAGAGTGACCCAGTAGCGGCCAGTGAAGAGGCGGGGCCAGGAGCTGTGACTCGATCTCTGCAACCACAACTAGGTGAGTACACACACACATACACATATATAAACACTCACAAACGTACACACACACTCTCTCATACACACACACTCTTACAAAAATTCGCTCCCTGTGTGACAGTCACATACGCAGGTACCAGCAATGCCTGACTCACAAAGGGACCGAGACGACGCCAGCAACGCAAAGCTGGCTGGCGAATGTTAAGCAGACGAAAGGTTCACAAGAAACATGAATAAGCATCAGTGGCAATTCATGGTGTATCTTGCCACAAATTGGAGGGAGGCTGGCAGAATGTACCCAGCTGGATAATGTCAATAGGTAGGACCTGGGATATATATATATATATATATATATATATATATATATATATATATATATATATATATATGCCTGGATATATAGAGGATACCTATGCTAACCATGACTGTTATGACAGCATAGGTATAGCAATACTGAAACTCGGAATAAGTCAGTATACACCCCAAACTCACAACCTATTTCAGCATCCACTCCCCTCTCCTCACACACACACACACACACACACACACTCCACTGAAAATTATCTTAAGGGGACCCTAACCATTTCTAACATACATATTCATAGAGAGGACGAGTCTTTTCAGATTCGTGTATATAGAAAGCATTCAAACGTATGTTCTAAAATTTGTTATAAAGTGAATAGCAAAACGACAATGGCGAGGAGCATTCTTTGTGTGTGTACTCACCTATTTGTACTCAACTATTTGTGGTTGCAAGGGTCGAGTCATAGCTCCTGGCCCCGCCTCTTCACTGATTACTACTAGGTCCTCTCTCTCCCTGCTCTATGAGCTTTATCAAACCTCGTCTTAAAACTATGTATGGTTACTGCCTCCACTACGTCACTTTCTAGGCTATTCCACTTCCTGACAACTCTATGACTGAAGAAATACTTCCTAACATCTCTTTGACTCATAGGAGTCTTCAACTTCCAATTGTGACCCCTTGTTTCTGTGTCCCCTCTCTGGAACATCTTGTCTCTGTCCACCTTATCTATTCCTGTGTATGTGTACTCACCTAGTTGTACTCACCTAGTTGTACTCACCTAGTTGTACTCACCTAGTTGTACTCACCTAGTTGTACTCACCTAGTTATACTCACCTAGTTGTGGTTGCAGGGTGTGAGTGTGTATGTGTGTGTATGTGTGTGTGGGTGTGTATGTTCAAATGACATTCATGTGTGTACACAAGGGATTAATTTGACATAAAATTAGTTGTGTTATGTATATCTGTTATTTATTTGTGTGAGAGAGAGAGAAAGAGAGAAACTGGCTCAGTATTTCTAACAAGTTAAAAAAGCGAGAATTCTGCAGGAGTAGCGATTGTACGAGAATTAAATGAAATAACGTAACAGATGAATAAACACACACACACACACACGCACACACTCACACACACACACACACACACACACACACACACACACACACAGTGTATATAGTGTGCAAAGTCATAGAGAAGATTATCAGGAGGAGAGTGGTGGAGCACCTGGAACGGAACAAGATTATAAACGACAACCAGCACGGATTCATGGAAGGCAAATCCTGTGTCACAAACCTACTGGAGTTTTATGACAAAGTAACAGAAGTAAGACACGAGAGAGAGGGGTGGGTTGTTTGCATTTTCGTGGACTGCAAGAAGGCCTTCGACACAGTTCCTCACAAGAGATTAGTGCAGAAGCTAGATGATCAGACGTGTTTAACAGGAAGGGCACTGCAATGGATCAGAGAATACCTGACAGGGAGGCAACAACGAGTCATGGTACGTGATGAGGTATCACAGTGGGCGCCTGTGATGTGCGAGGTCCCACAGGGGTCAGTCCAAGGACCAGTGCTATTCTTGGTATATGTGAATGACATTACGGAAGGGATAGACACAGAAATGTCCCTGTTCGCAGATGATGTGAAGTTAATGAGGAGAATTAAATTAGATGAGGATCAGGCAGGACAACTAAGAGACCTGGACAGGCTGGACACGTGGTCGAGCAACTGGCTTTTCGAATTTAACCCCGCCAAATACAAAGTCATGAAGATCGGGGAAGGGCAAAGAAGACCGCAGACAGAGTATAGGCTAGGTGGCCAAAGACTGCAAACCTTGCTCAAGGAGAAAGATCTTGGGGTGAGTATAGCACCGAGCACGTCTCCGGAGGCACACATCAACCAAATAACTGATGCAGCATATGGGCGTCTGGCAAACCTGAGAATAACGTTCCGATACCTTAGTAAAGAATCGTTCAAGACACTGTACACCGTGTACGTCAGGCCCATACTAGAGTATGAAGCACCAGTTTGGAACCCACACCTGGTCAAGCACATCATGAATTTAGAGAAAGTGCAAAGGTTTGCGACAAGGTTAGTTCCAGAGCTAAGGGGAATGTCCTACGAAGAAAGGTTAAGGAAATCGGCCTGACAACACTGGAGGACAGAAGGGTTAGGGAGACATGATAACGATATACAAAATACTGCGTGGAATAGACAAGGTGGATAGAGACAAGATGTTCCAGAGATGGGACACAGCAACAAGGGGACACAGTTGGAAGTTGATGACTCAGATGAATCACAGAGATGTTAGGAAGTATTTCTTCAGTCACAGAGTGGTCAGGAAGTGGAATAGCTTGGTAAGTGATGTAGTGGAGGCAGGATCCATTCATAAGATAAGATAAGATAAGATTTTTAACCCCGGAGGGTTAGCCACCCAGGATAACCCAAGAAAGTCAGTGCGTCATCGAGGACTGTCTGTCTTATTTCCATTGGGTCCTTAATCTTGTCCCCCAGGATGCGACCCACACCAGTCGACTAACAACCCAGGTACCTATTTGCTGCTAGGTGAACATGACAACAGGTGTAAGGAAACACGTCGAAATGTTTCCACCCGCCGGGAATCGAACCCGGGCCCTCCGTGTGAAGCGAGAGCTCAAGCCACCAGACCACCGGGCCACCTGTTTCAAGAAAGGTATGACAAGGCTCATGGCGAAGGGAGATGACCCAGTAGCGGCCAGTGAAGACGCGGGGCCAGGAGCTATGACTCGACCCCTTCAATCACAACTAGGTGAGTACAACTTGGTGAGTACACACACACCCGTCTTGACTATTCGACATAACAACCCTCCGTCACTACTACTCCCAACATAACTATCCAGCGTCCCTACTTTACCCCCCCCCCCTCCCTTCCCTCATCCCCACCCCTTCCCTCATCCCCACCCCTTCCCCTCTTCCTACGTATTGCTGGCGAGGTAGTGTCATTAGGGTGAGTTGTTGCAATGCTTCCTACACTAACGTTGCCCCTTGTTGCAGTTCTCTCTCTCTCTCTCTCTCTCTCTCTCTCTCTCTCTCTCTCTTCTCTCTCTCTCTCTCTCTCTCTCTCTCTCTCTCTCTCTCTCTTTTTTTTTGTTTGACCACTATACTATATAAAATCTCTGAGAGTTTTCTAAAAGAAAAAAATCGACAAGAAAGGACTGCCAGTTGATAGACTTTTGGCTATACAAGTAAAATCAAACAGAAAGTCAGGTAGAGAGAACAGACAGACAACAGACACACACACACACACACACACACACACACATATATATATATATATTATTTTTTTTTTTTTTTTCAACAAGTCGGCCGTCTCCCACCGAGGCAGGGTGACCCAAAAGAAAGAAAATCCCCAAAAAGAAAATACTTTCATCATCATTCAAGACTTTCACCACACTCATACATAATCACTGTCTTTGCAGAGGCGCTCAGATACGACAGCTGAGAATAGTCCCTCCCAGCTGTCACTATCCCAGCCCCCTCCTTTAAAGTGCAGGCATTGTACTTCCCATTTCCAGGACTCAATCCAACTAAATCAATTAACTTGTTTTCCTGAATCCCTTCACAAAATGTTACCCTGCTCACACTCCAACAGCTCGTCAGGTCCCAAAAACCATTCGTCTCCATTCACTCCTATCTAACACGCTCACACATGCTTGCTGGAAGTCCAAGCCCCTATATATATATATGTGTATATATATATATAGGTATTCGCATACATAATTTCTACTTAGGTTCGTGTTGGTGTACTGGTAGAGCTTTGGACTGGGTAAATTTTACCACAACCGTCAGACCGCTGGTTCGACACTATTTCTTCCCATATAAATAGTTACCTTGATTTATTACAAATTTTAAACACATACATTTGACAGAAAAAAATAATTGTCTCAAGAAATAAAACATAATTTGTCCCGTTAACCACGCAGCTCAATAACAAAAACAACAACAACAGATTCATTCACCAACAGCCTGATAACTCCGAGACTTACGTAGCTGGCAGAGGATCGAGCATAGAGCACGCGGGTTTAGCTCTTCGTGTAACACCACCACCACCAAACTCCTCTGAAGCAAAACTCACGAATAATAATTTGGGAATAACAGTGTTAAAGCGAGACGGCAATGGAGTCATTGGCCAGCATAAGCGAATCATCACAGACCAGGAAAAACAGGGAGGGTTGATGGATGGTTCACTCCCCAAGATCTCACGCTTTCTGTTGGGAAGCTGTTGATGGGTTTTCCATTGGCCATCTCGCCTGGATTATCTTCCCCAGAAGCCGCTGATGGCTCCTGGCTTAACACCCATGCAAATATCTAGTCTGGGAGGTTGGGGTGGGAAAGATTGTGAGGCGGAAAGTTCTGGTTCAAATAAACCCAGTCCAATCCACAATGAACCCAACAGTCCACAATGAACCCTGTTCAGTCATCACCGTACACGTGTCAGTCCAAATGTCCCAGAGCAGTCCACATAAACCCAGGAGAGTCAAGTTAAACCCAGAGCAGCTCAGCTGATTCTAACTGAGGCAGACTGTGACCATCAAGATGCAATACTCTCCTCTTGAATATTTACTGAGCAGCAAGTGAGTATTGTCTGGATAATGCTTATAGCCTCCCAGTTCATGTATTTTGAATGAAAGTAACTGAATGTAAACTCTTCTTTAGGACATACGTCTGTATGTGTATATTCCAGCCTCCATTATTGTGGGTTCTTGTGTTTATTTTTCATAAATTTAGGGAGTAAACTGTGTACGTTTGGGTGCGTGCATGTGTTTATGTATATGTGTGTCTTTGTGTATGCGTGTGTTTATGTGTGTATATATGAATATGTGTATTTATTGTGTATGTATGTGTTTGTGTGTACCTTCGTGTAGTTATGCCTGTTTATGTATAATAACCTAGGTGTGGTTGCAAGGGTCGAGTCATAGTTCCTGACTTAGCTTCTTAACTGATACAGACTGACTTTACTGGTTCCTGGTAACCAGGCCTGGATTATACCTGTTCCTGAATCTATATAGACCTTACCTCCACCAGCCCTTCACCTATTTACAACCCTGTGTCTCTAGACGTCTTTTATGTCCACTGGTTCTATCTTCTCGCATCTCAGACTATTCTTGTCTACTTTTCATAAACTGTTGAGTATTTTTATTCATGGTTGTGTCTCCCTGTTCCTTCTCTCTTCTATTGCTGTTAGTCTGGGTGTATTATGTTTTCCCTCATAATGTATTTCCCTTATTTCAAGGCCTTTATTTCTCCTCTTATATTCTTATAGTTACATCAGATGTGTGTGTGTGTGTGTGTGTGTGTGTGTGTGTGTGTGTGTGTGTGTGTTGGTGGTGGCGTGTACACGCCAGGTTCAAGCCAAGATAAGAAAATGTAAATATGAAAATGGTCTCGGGGCAGACAGGCGAAAATTTTCTATGGCTCTGAGCTTAAAAAAGGCAACATGGGATCACTGCCAAGATGACTCTCTTTGTCACGGTGCCGTTATTGTCACGGTGGCGCCGTTACCTTAGCGTTGGTGTTGTTACCTCCACGGGGGTTTACCGTCACTGCGCTGTTCCGTTTTCGTGGAACTGCTGTCACTGTCACGGTGGAGCGTTACTGTCACGGTGGAGCGTTACTGTCACGGGGTGAGTTACTTACGGTGGAGCGTTACTGTCACGGTGGGCGTTACTGTCACGATGGAGCGTTACTTTCACGGTGGAGCGTTACTGCCACGGTGGTGTTGCTGCAGTCAGAACGGTGGTGCTACAGTCCCTAGGGGTAGTGTTACCGTCACGGTGATGTTGATTCCGACACGGTGGAGCTGTTACCGTCATGGTGGTGTTGTTACAGTCACGGTGGTAAAAGCATAAATATAATAACACCATCAGCAAATAGAGTAAACCATCAACGGATGCGTTAACATTATCAACATAAACATTAACACAGTCACTCATGGTAACATTCAGCCACTCGCGGTAACATGACAGTCACTCATGGTAAAGTCAGCCATGCGGTAACATGTCAGCCACTCATGGTAACATGTCAGCCACTCGCGGTAACATGACAGTCACTCATGGTAACATGTCAGCCCTCGGTAATGTCAGCCCCATGGTAACATGTCAGCCACTCGCGGTAACATGTCAGCCACCATGGACAGGTCGAGAGATGTAAGGAAATAGCTCATTGTGTTGATGGTAAACACATATCTGTCTGTCTTTCTTAAACAGTGGTCTTCAAACAGTTTTTTTCTCAAATTATTCTGTCTGTCTGTCTCTCTCTCTTGTCTTTTGTCTCTCTGTCTCTCTCTCTCTCTCTCTCTCTCTCTCTCTCTCTCTCTCTCTCTCTCTCTCTCTCTCTTTCCTCTCTCTCTCTCTCTCTCTCTCTCTCTCTCTCTCTCTCTCTCTCTCTCTCTCTCTCTCTCTCTCTCTCTCTCTCTCTCTCTCTCTCTCTCTCTCTCTTCTCTTCTCTCTCTCTCTCTCTGGAGAAGAGAGGGTAGGAGAGAGAGATTTGGGAGAGTTAAGCAATTATGGGAACTTTTGAACCAAATGAGAGTAATTTGTAGGGGACCTAAATGCTAAAGTGGGAGAAACATGCAGAGAGGGTGTAGTAGGTAAGTTTGGGGTGCCAGGTGTAAATGATAATGGGAGCCCTTTGATTGAATTTTTTATAGAAAGGTTTAGTTATAGGTAATACAAAATTTTTAAGAAAAAGAGGATAAAAAAGTATACAAGATATGATGTAGGGCTAATGACAGTAGTTTGTTAGACTATGTATTGGTAGATAAAAGATTGTTGAGTAGACTTCAGGATTACATGTTTATAGAGGGGGTACAGATATATCAGATCACTTTTTTGTTATAGCTACAGTGGGGTAAAAAAGGGAGATGGGATAAAGGAAAATAGAATCAGTAAGTAAAGAGAGGTGAAGGTTTATAAACCAAAAAAGGAGTCAGTTAGGGAAGATATAAACAACTATTGGGGGTAGATGGGCTAGTGAGAGTGTAGGAAATGGGGTCGAAAAAAGTATGGGGTAGATTTAAAATGAGTGTTAGGGGTGTTCGAGAAGTTTGGGTTACAGGCGAGTGGGTGGGAGGGAAGAGGAGCGATTGGTGGGAAAGATGATGTAAAAAGAGTAGTAAGGGGGAAAAAGTTAGCATATGAGAGGTTTTACAAGTAGAAGTGATGCAAGGAGGGGAAAAGTATATGGAGAGAAAAAGAGAGGTTAAAAGAGTGGTGAAGCAATGAAAAAGAGAGCAGATGAGAGAGTGGGTGAGATGTTATCAGCAAATTTTGTTGAAAATAAGAAAAAATTTTGGAATGAGATTAATAAGTTGAGGAAGCCTAGAGAACAAATGGATTTGACAGTTAAAAATAGGAGAGGAGAGTTATTAAATGGAGAGTAGAGGTATCGGGAAGATGGAGAGAATATTTTGAGGATTTGTTAAATGTTGATGAAGACAGGAAGCTGTGATTTCGTGTGTAGGGCAAGGAGGAATAACATCTTGTAGGAGTGTGGAAGAGCCAGTTGGGTGTGGGGGAAATTCGTAAGCATGGTAGAATGAAAGGGGTAAGGCAGCTGGGATTGATGGGATAAAGATAGAAATGTTAAAAGCAGGTGGGGAAAAATTTTGGAGTGGTTGGTGCTATTATTTAATAAATGTATGGAAGGGGTAAGGTACCTAGGGATTGGCAGAGAGCGTGTATTGTTCCTTTGTATAAAGGCAAAGGGGACAAAAGAGAGTGCAAAAATTATAGGGGAATAAGTCTGTTGAGTGTACCTGGTAAAGTGTAGGTAGAGTTATTATTGAAAGAATTGAGTAAAACAGAAAGCAGGATAGCAGATGAACAAGGGGCTTTAGGAAAGGTAGGGTGTGTAGACCAAGTGTTTACAGTGAAACATATAGGTGAACAGTATTTGGATAAGGGTAAAGATGTTTTTGTGGCATTTATGGATTTGGAAAAGGCGTATGATAGGGTAGATAGGGGGCAATGTGGCAGATGTTGCAGGTGTATGGAATAGGAGGAAGGTTACTGAAAGCAGTGAAGATTTTTATGAGGAAATGAGGCTCAGGTTAGAGTGTGTAGGAAAGGGACTATTTCCCCGTAAAAATGGGCCTTAGACAAGGATTTTGATGTCACCGTGGTTGTTCAATATATTTATAGATGGGGTTGTAAGAGAAGTGAATGCAAGGGTCTTGGCAAAAAGGGGTTGGTCTAAAAAATAAAGAAGCAAATACAAAGTGGGGTTGTCACAGTTGCTTTTTTCTGATGACATTCTTTTTGGGGGAAATTTTGAAGAGAAGCTGCAGAGGTTGGTGGATGAATTTGGAGGGGTGTAAAAGAAGAAAATTAAAAATGAATATAGGAAAGAGTAAGGTGATGAGGATAACAAAAGAATAGGTGACGAAAGATTGGGTATCAGATTGGGGGGGAGAGTATGGAGGAGGTGTTTTTTAGATATTTGGGGGTGGACATGTCGGGGGATGGGTCTATGAAGGATGAGGTGAATCATAGAATTGATGAGGGGGAAAAAGGGGGATGGAGCACTTCGGAGTCTGTGGGGACAAAGAACCTTGTCCATGGAAGTAAAAAGGGGAAGATGAGATATAGTTATACCAACGTCTTATATGGGTGTGAAGCATGGGTGATGAATGTTTCAAAAGAGGAGAAGGCTGGAGGCAGTGGAGATGTCATGTCTGAGGTCAA
>WNWK01034737.1:0-20263 GCA_009830355.1 Cherax destructor
ATATTGTAGAAAAAGAAATTAGAGTTGTGTGAGGGTAGTATTGTTGTTATTGGTGTTAAGTCCCAACAGTCACATGCATCCCACCCACCCTTCTTTATAAACTAATATTTTTATTGTTGAAAATGCAAGGAAAATGATAATTTTATTATATTCATTTACTGTAATAAATTTATTAATATTTAGTAAATAGTTTATATTTGCAAAAGCATTCTGGTAGTTAATTTCACAGCTGTGAGATAGACACAATGACCCTTGGTTGTCACAGCTCTCAACCCAACAATAATAACAACAACATGCTCAGAAACTTGAGAAGCTTTTCTTGTGATTTTATATTTTTTTCATATTTTCTTGAATAGATTGCATTTATATTATTGTGAGTATTACTTTGGACACATTTATTTAGTAAACAATCATGTCTTAACCAGTAAAATATGGTACTTTTTAATGATATTTCAAGTGATAGCTGATAGAGGTGATAGCCTGTCATATGTTTACACATGTATTGTACAAGATCACATCAACCCTCCCCCACACATTTCAGTATCAACAAGTAGTGACAAATAAACTGAAGATGTTCTTCTTGGGACTAGTGCAGTTGATGATTCCTTACAATCAGCTGTATAAAATATTGCAGGATAAAAGAGACCAAAGACACATTACAAAATTTCTCACTACTCCAGTACAACTATCAACATTAGTGCCAAAGCTTCAACCATCCACGTTGGCAAAATATCCACAACCTTCCACCACAGCTTCCTAAGGACCCCAGGGGAAATAAATAACTTTGATTTTTTTGGGTTATCCTAATTTATACTGTGTATAATAATTGCACGCATGTGTACCGGTGCCTAAATAAACTTACAATTTAAAGTAAGAAATATTTTTTCTGTAAAATTTGTAGAGTTAAGCAATGCATTACACACATCTCAATGGTGAACTACAATTACATTATTATTTTTTTTTTTTTTATGATTTGGAGACCTGAAGGAAGTTTGTTTGCCAATTTGGGGGTTCCGAGGAATGTAACCCTATTTTTCTTATAAGTTCTTCAGTTTGTTTTACACGATTCCTTCTTACAGAAACTACCATGTTAATTGATGGTCTACTGTACCTTAAAGTTGTTAGTATTTTGGGGGATCAACTGAACATATCTCTATTTTTCCCATATGTTCTCATTTGGAGTCTTGTCGAGTATTGGACGCATTCTTTAGTTTTTCTGCACTCCGTTATTACTAGAATACCAAAGACTTTGAAAATCTTCAAATTTACAAGCTGCCTGAGCCCTTCCACTGGCTTATAGTGTTATGATTATAAACCCTTTTTTTTTAAGTTACATCTAGACAATGGTACTATTATAAGACACTGATAGTGCTTTCATTGTTATCAGAATGACACTGATAGTGCTTTCATTGTTATCAGAAAACCACATGTAGCACCAACACCAGCTCAATACAACACTGGCTCTCACGGCAACCCTGGCACTTCTGAGCTAAGCACAATACTTACACAACCTGGCTCAACACAATAGTGGCACCACAGGTTCAACACAATACCATTGTCACACCTGAGCTTTTTATTAGAGGCCATTTTCAAGAACATAACTGCCGTCTTAACCGATGGTCAACTGTATACACCCATTTTTCTTATCTGAATTGAACTTGAGCCTTGTTATTTTGCTTCCTGAAAGCAATTTTTGTCTGATTATTTAATGCCTCGACAAATAAAGTCATTGCCACAACATACTATTTTTGTTATTAATAAAAACTAACATTTGTTTTATTGTTTTCTTCATGCAGGAGTTGAGATACAGCATCACATCTTTAAAATTATTGACAGGACTGCCATGTTTGCTCGCCTTTCAAATATGTTTGGTGCAAATGATGAAGAAGATCAAGCCCATGGTTCTCCTACTGAAAATCCAACTCCAGGAATGGTAGCCAGGGAAGTGGAACACCAGTCCATGCTAGTAATGCTTCAGTGCCAGGTGAGTCTAATTACTTGGTCTCATGCTTAAGCTTAGAGAAGTTTTTATTTTTTTGTAACTTAGGATAACCAAATAAAGCCACATGATGTTGTATCCACTGGGGTTCCTCAGAGGATGACCCTTCACCAGCTGATTAACACTTTCAGGGTTGGTGCCGTACTAGTACGGCTTGTGCGCCAGGGTTGGTGCCGTACTAGTACTCGTAAATTCTAGCGCCTTCAAATCGAGCGGGAGAGTGCTGGTAGGCCTACATGTGATAGAATGGGTCTGCGTGGTAAGTGTGCGCAGTAGGAAAAATCTAGGCACCCGCATTGCATTGTGGGAGTGGTAATTCAGTGCGCCTTTGTCACCAAGCCAAGCGGTAAAAGGGAAAACATAACTCTCGGCGAATTGAAACTATTCCCTTGAAGTGATAGTTCTAACACAGATTGAAGTGTCACTGAAGATGAATCTAATGATGTTGAGGAGTTTGTGACAGAAAGTAATGACCAGAATACAGTGGACCCCCGAGTTTCGATCACCTCAAAACTCGAACAGTTATGTAAGTGTATTATTGTAAGTGCTTTTGTAAGTGTATTTTTGGGGGTCTGAAATGGACTAACCTACTTTACATTATTCCTTAAGGGAACAAATTTGTTCGGTAATGGCACTTGAACAGCCTTCTGGAACGAATTATGGCCGAAACTCGGGGGTCCACTGTACCAGAAATACTGATGAAAACCCAGACCATTATTTGCCCTCCACCTTCCACCAAAAAAAGTCAGACAAAGTGACTTATTTGCATGTGGGTGGTGGGGAAGGCAGTGTGGGGTTGGGTAAGGCAGTGTGGCTGGCTGGCTGGCACACATAAATACAATTATACATAGTGTAAATTTCCTGGGATAACCCAAAAAAATCCAGACAAAGTGCTATACAGTGGAACCCAAGTATCAGCCGTAATCTGTTCCAGGAGCTAGGCCTTAACTCGAACTGGCCGAAAGTCTAACCATTATTTCCCATAAGAAATAATGTAAATACAATTAATCCATTCCAGACACCCAAAAATATTCACAAAAAAAAATCATTTTTTAAAGAATAACTATAGTTTTACATACACAAAACACATAATAACAACACATATTAAATTTATAAATTTACATTTAAAATAACATTTACAGTGGACCTCCGACTAACGAAATTAATCCATTCCAGGAGCTATTTCTCAACACGAAACTTTTGTAATTCGAACCCTTATTTCCCATAAGAAATAATGTAAATACAATTAATCCGTTCCACAAAAAAATGTTCACAAAAAATATATAAATAACATTTACTTACCTTTATTGAAGAGACTTGCAGGCATCTGGAAGATAGGGAGGATGACAGGGGCAGAGTGTTAGTGGTTGGAAGGGAAATCCCTCTCCAAAAGGACTTCAGGTAACAAGTCCCTCTCTGGGGTTACTTCCCTTCTTGGTCTTTTAATGCCACTAGGACCAGCTTGAGAGTCACTAGAAGTAACTGTCCACAGTCCTCTGTTTCTGGCGACTCTTCAACACTTTTCTGAAGTACAACAAGGCTCTGTCACTGAAGTGGTTGCACAGAAGGCTCATTTCAGCTTGCTCAGGGTGGTATCTTTCAACAAATGTCTGCAACTCATTCCACTTTGTACACATCTCCTTAAGCACTGAAGAAGGCACCTCCTTATCTCTCTCTCTCCCTCCTCCTGTGAAGCAATAACCTCAGCTGTGGTCTGTTGTTGTTTCAAATGAAGCTCTTGCAGCTCTTCAGTTGTTAGCTCTACCCTGTGCTCCTCCACCAACTCTTCCACATCCTCACCACTCACCTCCAACCCCAGGGTTGCCCAATGCCACAATACCTTCCACAACAGGCACAGGGTCAGTAGGGTCAGGGCCAGCCTCAAACCCTTCAAAATCCCTCTGTTGGACTCAACCATGCCACAATGGTCTCCAAGCAGAGTTCAAAGTCCTGGAAGTCACTCTCTTCCAAGCCTTACCTATAAGGCCTATGCAGCTGTAGATATTGAAGTGATTCTTCCAGAACTCTCTAAGGGTCAATTCAGTGTCCGAGGTCACTTCAAAGCACTTTTCAAACAATGCTTTTGTGTAGAGTTTTTTGAAGTTGGAAATGACCTGCTGGTCCATGGGCTGGAGGAGAGGAGTGGTGTTAGGAGGCAAGAACTTCACTCTGATGAAATTGAACTTGTTAGACAACAGCTCTTCCAAGTTGTGAGGATGAGCAGGAGCATTGTCCAGTACCAGGAGGCACTTGAGTGGCAATTTCTTTTCCTTCAGGTATTTCTTCACACTAGGGCCAAACACTCCAGTCACCAATTCCTTGAAAATCTCCGTAGTGACCCATGACTTGGTGTTAGCCTTCCAATGCACACACAAATTATTCTTGTCAACACTGTGTTTCTTGAAGGGTCTGGGATTTTCTGAGTGATACACCAGTAAAGGCTTCACTTTAAAATCACCACTATCATTGGCACATTTCATAAGAGTTAGCCTGTCTTTCATAGGCTTGTGTCCTGGCTGTGCCTTTTCCTCCTGAGTAATGAAGGTCCTGTTGGGCATTTTCTTCCAAAACAGGCCTGTTTCATCACAATTAAACACTTGTTGGGGGAGGAATTCTTCAGCCTCTACGAACCCCTTAAAATCACTCACAAATTTTTCAGTTGAACGTTTGTCTGAGCTGGCTGCCTCACCATGCCTCACAACACTGTGTATGCCACTACGTCTCTTAAACCTCTCAAACCAGCCTTTGCTGGCTTTAAAATCACTCGCCTCACCACTGGTTGCAGGCATTGTCTTGACAAGATCGTGCAACTTCCTTGCCTTTTCACAAATTATTGCCATGGAAATACTATCACCCTCTATCTGTTTTTCATTGATCCACACTATCAGTAACTTCTCAACCTCATCCACTGTTTTCGATCTTTGTTTCGTTAACAAATTAACCTCTTTTGCAACATTAGCTTCCTTGATCTCATTTCTCTGTGCCAGGATAGTGCCGATAGTAGATAATAATAATAATAATAATAATAATAATATAATAATAATAATAATATAATAATAATAATAATAATAGTTTATTTGGACATGATACAAAGAATTACATTTGGTTATTGAGATTACATGAGGTGTACATGCCAAAAGCCCCTAGTATGCAGGGCATTTTGGGCAGACTTAAAATTAACTTAAAACTAAATTGTAAGAATTTTTGTAGATAGTATACAATGAGTAAAGGTGAGTATTTAAGCTATGAAATTTGAACATAGTTTAGACATGCACTTTTCTTGTACATCCTGGCAAGATGACTCAGATGTACGCTACTCTCATATTTTTCAACAATCTCCTTCTTCAGTTCGATGGTGTTCCTCACTCACTTTACCACTGGGGTGCCACTAGGAAGCTTCTTTGGACCCATTGTGACTTATTTCACAGTGACAATCACTAAACCACCAAAAAAGACACCAAATGTATTGTGAATGTTTAAAAGAGCACGCGGGGTAATGTTCTCTCAATGGTAAACAACGCTTCACAGGCGTCTTGCGCAGGTGCAGGCCTGCGCAAGCTTTTGGTTACCGATTTTTTCGTTAACTAAACCTTTCGTTAACCGAGGGTCCACTGTATTAAAAAAATCTGGGACCACTTAGTACCTTGTGGGAGGACTAGTTCAATAACAAACAAACAAACAAACAAATTTTATTTCATTGCAGATTACATGGGTATCGGAAGTAACAATGTAAATTGAGTGCAAGGAGAGCCACTGACATGCCATGGCATTAGGGGCAGCTTATTCTAGTCCTTAAAAACTATGTACTTAATATTAGAGAAATTTATTGAGTTTATTCTAGTTAAAAATTATTTTCAAAATTACAATATGATGAAATTTTACTATTTAAATTATTATATAATGATATTAGATTGTTACAGGTGTTAAGATTCTTGAATGATAATATGGAATTGAGATTATCTTAAGGAAAATAACATTGAGCATTTTTGACATTAACTTATAATATGAGTAGGGGGTAACATAATAGTAACATTATTAAAAATTGAGATTATCGTATAGGAAAGTAACAATGAGCATTTTTCAAAGTAGTTATAGTATGATCATTTAGTTTTGGGTTAGTAGGTGGTTTTTGAGTTGAGTCTTAAATTGATTTTCAGACAAGATTATCTTAATATTTACTGGTAATGAATTCCAGATTCTGGGGCCCTTTATGTGCATAGAATTTTTACATAGGTTGATATGAACACGGGGTATATCAAAAAGTGATCTGTGTCGTGTGTTGTGGTCATGGGTCCTATTAAAGTTGGTGAGGAGAGTTTTGAGCAGAGGGTTTATATTAGAGTGTAAAGTTTTATATATGTAGTAGGCACAAGAGTAAGTATGAATGTTCTTTACGGTGAGTAGTTTGAGACTTTTGAATATTGGTGGAGTATGCTGTCTAGAGTGGGAATTTGTTATCATTCTGACTGCGGCCTTTTGTTGTGTTATGAGTGGTCTAAGGTGATTTAACGTTGTTGATCCCCATGCACAGATTCCATAGGTGAGATACGGGTAGATAAGTGAATGATATAGTGCAAGGAGAGCTGATTGAGGTACATAATAGCGTATCTTTGATAATATGCCTACTGTCTTCGAGATTTTCTTGGAAATTTGTTGTATATGTGTTTGGAATTTAAGGCTACTGTCAAGGTGGATTCCTAGGAATTTTCCCTCTGTGAGTCTTGTGATGGGTGTACCATTGAGTGTTATGTTAAGTGGAACATTTGTGGCTTTGCTTCCAAACTGTATGAAGTAGGTCTTGTCAGTATTGAGAGTAAGCTTGTTAGTCGTCATCCATGTTGATATTTTCTGTAATTCGGCATTAACAGTGTTGGCCAGTATAACTGGATTTGGGTGAGAGAAGACATATGTTGTGTCATCTGCAAATAAAATGGGTTTGAGTAGTTGTGATGCATTCGGTAGGTCATTTATGTAAATGAGGAATAGGAGTGGCCCCAGGACACTTCCTTGGGGGACTCCGACTGTAATTTGTTGTGTGGAAGAGTTCGCTCCATTTGTGTACACGTATTGGCTTCTGTTGGTGAGGTATGACTTTAGGTAGTTGAGTGGGTGCCCCTTATACCATAGTGTGCTAATTTTGTGAGCAGTAAATCATGGTCGACTGTATCAAAAGCTTTGCGTAGATCAATGAAGATTCCCAGTGGGACTTCTTTTTCTCAAGTGCTGTATATATTAACTCCAACATGTGCGTAATAGCATCGTTTGTGCTCTTGTTTGTCCTGAATCCAAATTGACAGGGGTTGAGTACATTGTGTGAGACGAGGTAGGAATAGATTTGTCTATGAATTAATTTTTCGAAGATTTTAGAAAGCAATGGTAAATTAGAAATTGGTCTATAATTATTCAGGTCTGTTTGATCACCTCCTTTGTGGATCGGGGTGACCCTAGCTATTTTGAGAATTGATGGAAAGGTAGAGGCTTCAATGGATTTATTGAATAGTGTTGCTATAATTGGTGACAGTACCTGTGAAGCTTTTTGTACATAAAAGTTGGTAAGCTGTTTATGTCTCCTGCCTTGTTTTTAAGGGTGTTGATTATGAGCGAGACTTCAATTGGGTTGGTAGGAGCTAGGAATAGTGTATTAGGGTAGGTGTTTGTGAGGTAGTCTGTTGGACGGGTGTTTGAGCTTGGGATTTTACTCGCTAGATTCTTTCCTATGGTGGAGAAGAAAACATTAAGTCTGTTTGCTGTCTCAGCAGGTGAGAGTAGGGGTTCATCTGCTCTTGATAATTTGATGGTGTTGTTTTTTGCTATCTTATTATTTCCTAGAATTGCAGATAGGGTCTTCCAGGTCTTTTTCATATCACCTTTTATGTTCTGGAGTCTGTTCTCATAATACAATTTTTTTGATCTCCTTATCAGGCTGGTAAGGATTGATGAGTAGCATTTGGATTGTTCTCTGGTTATTAGACCCCTTCTGTATTGTTTTTCATATTGGTGCCTTTTGTTAATGGATTTAAGGATGCTGGGTGTTAGCCAGGGATTGTTAAGTCTCTTGGCTGTGATCTGTTTAGTTTTTTTAGGGCAATGTTTATTATAGAGGTGGTGGGTTTTGTTAAGGAAATTCTTAATGCATTCATTAGTATCTGTATATGTTTCTAACTCATTATGCCAGTCAATGTTAATCATAGCTGTTATAAAGTTATTTACAGCTGACTCATTATGTAGTCTGAAGGTAACTTTTGTAATATCTAGGGGCAATTTACCAAGATTAGTTATGAGAAAGGTCGGATAGTGGTCTGTGGTGTTGTCTGTGATGATGCCTGATTTTAGAGGGGCTATAGTATTAGTCCAGATGTGGTCTAGTAATGAGGTACTAGTCTCGGAGATTCTTGTAGGTTTTGATATTGTTGGTAGTAACAAGCAGTTGCTCATAGTGTTTGTGAATTCTGTTACTTGTGGGTCCTGGTCATGTAGGAGATTTATATTGAAATCTCCTGTGAGCATCAAATGGTCTTTGTTCATGTGTGCATCAGTTATCAGGTTACCTAGTTTTTCACTAAAATGGTGAATGTTTGACTGTGGTAATCTGTAGATGTTTATCACTGTGAGGGGTTTTTGCAGGTCTTTTGATTTAAATTTCTTTTCTTTCTTCTTTCAACACGTCGGCCGTTTCCCACCGAAGCAGGGTGGCCCAAAAGAAAAAACGAAAGTTTCTCCTTTTACATTTAGTAATATATACAGGAGAAGGGGTTACTAGCCCCTTGCACCCGGCATTTTAGTCGCCTCTTACGACACGCATGGCTTACGGAGGAAGAATTCTGTTCCACTTCCCCATTAGCTATAATATATTCTCCATGCTCATCCCTTATGCAAGAGTTATTGATACATTCAAGTTGATCTGAGTAATATATAGCTATTCCACCCCCTCGCTGATCTGCCCTACAGTTGTGAATGGCTGTGTAACCTGGGATGGCATAGACATCTGTAGTATCAGGCTTTAGCCAGGTCTCAGTGAGTGTGATGATTGACATATTGGTCTGGAGGGATTGGAGTAGTGCTGTGAGGTCATCATAATGTTTGCTCAAAGATCTAACATTGTAATTGAAGATAGTTATGTTATTGTTGGCTCTGATCTGCTGTGTAATAGTTGCAGTTGCTGTTGGAATCATGTAAGTCATTTAATAATAGGTTGATATCAGGATCAATTCCTGTAATCATAAGATTTGATGTGATTATATAACTAGACCTGAGAATAATAGATAATACTAAACTTAATAATATGGTACTAGATTAAATTCTTAGGAACTATTTGATTATTACAAATTTTTAATAATAGTTTGCAGAGAGATATAAGGTATTTGATAGAGTTCTTGGCACGTGAATTTGTACCTTAGTCAATTTATACAAATGCAATTAATTGAACTATGGTAGTTTTACTAAAGCTGGGAATAAAGGAGCAAGGGAAAATAATAGCAAACAATGAAAGTAAAGTAAATTAGTACCTGAGGTAGCACCTTAATTATTATAATAAAAATTAATATAAGAACTGTGGCAGTTAGATTTTTAAAAATAAAAACTAGGGAATATAATAGTAAACAATGAGAGTTAACACTTTAGGGAATATAATAGTAAACAAAAAGAGTAAAACACTTTAGCACCAAAATTAGCACCTTAATTATGAGAGTTAACACTTTAGGGAATATAATAGTAAATAAAAAGAGTAAAACACTTTAGCACCAGAATTAGCACCTTAATTATTTTTTAAAGCTTCAAGTAAAGGAATTATTGGATGAAAGGCAGTACTAGGTATTGATTTGTTGGGAACTATTTCAAGAGAATATATAAATGGGGATTAAATTAAATGGACAGATAGTAAATATGATATAAAATTAACTTAGAAGCAAGATTTGATTTATATTATAAAGTTTAAGCAAGTAATAGCACTAAAAGTAAAGTACATAGTGTATGAGGTAGTTGGTACTAGCTAGTATAAAGTTAGTACAAAAAATTTCACAATGTAGTAGTAACATACACTAATACACCACACATATATTATGTGTTGAGGACAATAGGCTAATCAGTAATGGTAATGTCAGCTTGTCTAAGGAAGTTGGTGAGATCACATTCGTTTGATATAGAAAATTGCTGACCTGTTGATACTTTTCGAACTAGTATTTTCCCATCACGAGCGAAGCACTGATGGATTTTGTTCTCCAGTTTAAGTTTTCTCAACCTAAACAGAAGGTTTTGACGTTTCCTGGTTAGGCACTCATTGATGTATACTCCATTTTTCACTGTAATTGCTGATTTAATTACAGTGGTACCTCGACTTACGATGGTCCCCAAACACACCCTTTTATGTAAGTTGATTTTTTTAAATGCTTTTGTAAGTGTAATTTTGGGGGTCTAAAAGGACTAGTCTATTTTACATCATTTCTTATGGAGATAAATTCGTTTGGTAATGGCACTTGAACAGCATTCTGGAATGAAAAAATATCGTAAGTCGGGGTACCACTGTAGGTCCTTTTTTGTATCATATGGGTGAAGTCTGATCATTATACTAGGTTTACCTTGTTTTCCTAGCAATCGTGTTTCTTTGATTTCATTACTTTGCACATTAACTCGTAGGTGGTCTTGTAATATGTTGATAGCAGTTTCCTTGCACTGGGATTGAGTTATGTCTCTGGGAATGTGGTTGCTGTTTATTATAACTGCATCAGACAAGTTATCTTGTTCGGTTTTGTCATCTTGAAAATCAAGATATTCATCAAGTCGAGTGTGCATGTTGTTATTCCAGTCCTTGATTGCTTCTTCCACCTTCATATTCAGAGTTGTTATTTGATCGGTGTGACTGGTTATAGCTGTTTGTAGAGTATTTTCTGTGTCAGTATTTCCCGATGTAATCTTCTCTTCAAGGTTTTGGATCTTGATCTCGAGGTTAGTTAGCTTGGATTCATATTTCACTAGTTTTGCTTTGATGTCTTTGTTTTCAGCTTCAAGGGCAATGATGTATTCTCTAATATTATCAGGAGTAGTCATACCTTGGTGCCCAGGATGGAATCCTACGAAGCTGGTGGGGTTGGTGGGAGAATCAGCCATGGTCGGTGGTGTTATTGTTGTCATCGGGGCCCGGGCAGGGGTGTGGGGGGTTGTTGATGCACCGGCTTTCTGTTGTGTAGACATGTTGTGTTTCAAAGTCCTTAGCGTTGGTTTCTTGGTACTGTTCTTGGTTCCTCTGCGATTTCCGCTCATAGTATCACTAGTGAAGCTATGGAGGAGGCTTTATTTTCTTTAGCTTGGGTTAGGCGTTCGTCTGGCAGCGCAGGCGATGTTTGGGTTTGCAGGGCTGTCTTCCTTAGATCTTCAATTTTGTTAAGGTTTGGGTAGCATTTCTAGTATTCTTGGGTCATTTTGTGATCTACGTGGGTTGTGCAGCTGTACCTTCAATTAGGCCATCACAAGCTTTGATGAGCGCTGAGTTTTTTGGAGAATAAGGGCTGCTAGGATGCTGCCGCTCGCTGCCGGCAGTTATTTAGGTCTGTTTGATCTCCTTTATGTATGGGGGTAACCCTCGCTATTTTGAGTATTGATGGGAAGGTAGAGGACTCGATGGATTTGTTAAAGAGTGTCGCAATAATTGGTGAGAGAACTTGAGAGGCTTTTTTGTATATAAAAGGTGGTAAGTTATTTAGGTCACCTGCCTTGATTTTTAATGTGTTGATTGTAAGTGAAACTTCTATTGGGTTGGTTGGGGCTAGGAATAGTGTGTTCGGATAGGTGCCAGTGGGATAGTCGTTAGGTGGAGTGTTTGAGCTTGGGATTTTGCTTGCCAGCTTTTTTCCTATGGTGGAGAAGAAATCATTGAGTTTGTTTGCTGTTTCAATAGATGGGAGTAGGGGTTCATCTGGTTTTGTTAGCTTAATTGTTCTGTTTGTGGATATCTTTTTAGTTCCTAGAATTTCAGATAGGGTTTTCCAAGTCTTTTTTTATATCACCTTTTAAGTTATGTAATCTGTTCTCATAGTACGATTTTTTTGACCTTCTTATCAGGCTCGTTAGGTTTGATGAGTAATGTTTTGTTTGTTCTCTTGTTATTTGACCCATTCTGTACTGTTTTTCATATAGGTGTTTTATATTAATGGATTTGAGTATGCTGGGTGTTAGCCAGGGACTGTTTATTCTTTTAGCTGTGATTTGTTTAGTTTTTTTAGGGCAATTCTTATTGGGTCTTTTTAAGAAAATTAATAATACATAAGTCAGTATCTGTGAAGTTGTCTATTTCTGTTTGCCAGTCAGTGTTTGTCATAGCTGTTATGAAGTTATTAATAGCTGTCTCATTATGTAGTCTGAAGGTAACTTTAGTAGTCTCTAGTGGTAATTTTCCGAGGTTGGTTATGAAAAAGGTAGGGTAGTGGTCTGTGGTATTGTCTGTGATTATGCCTGATTTTAATGGGGATATGGTGTTAGTCCAGATATGGTCTAACAGAGAGGCACAGGTCTCAGAGATTCTTGTAGGTTTTGTTACTGTCGGGAGCAGCAAGCAGTTGCTCATAGTGTTTGTGGATTCAGTTACTTGTGGGTCCTGATCTTGTAGGAGGTTTATATTGAAGTCTCCTGTGAGGATTAAGTGGTCTTTGTTCATGTGTGCATCAGTAATCATACTTCCTAATTTTTCACTAAATTGTTTAATATTTGACTGTGGTAATCTATAGATGTTTATAACTGTGAGAGGTTTTTGTAGGTATTTGGATTTAAACTTAGCTATTATATATTGTCCATGTTCATCTCTTGTGCATGTATTGTTGATACATTCAAGCTGGTCTGAGTATAACATAGCTGTGCTGCCACCTTGTTGGTCTGGCCTACAATTGTGTATGGCTGCGTAACCAGGAATGGCATAGATATCTGTAGTATGAGGCTTTAGCCAGGTTTCAGTGAGAGCAATGATGGACATACTGGCCTGTAGTGAGTTTAATAATGCAGTGAGGTCATCAAAATGATTGCTTAAAGATCTGACATTGTAGTTAAGGATAGTTATGTTATTGTTGGCTTTGAGTAGTGTTTTAGCCTGTTCTGCTGTGTTGTAATGACAGTTGTTGTTAGGTTCATGTAAGTCATTTAATAAGAAGTTGATATCAGGATCAATGTTTGGAATCATAAGATTTAGTGTGATTCTATAATTAAACTTAAAAATAGAACAATGTAAGTAGACTTAAGAATAGGACAATAATATAATAATATCTTTATTTACTACAAGTACATGTACATGGTATACAGGCCTAGCTGACATCAGTGACATACTACTATATAGAAAGTCCCTTGTTATGCTGAGCATTTCGGGGAGATTAGGTCAGTGTCCTAGGATGCGACTCACACCAGTCGACTAACACCCAGGTACCCATTTTACTGATGGGGAACATAGACAACAGGTGTAAAGAAACACGCCCAATGTTTCTGCCCTGGCTGGGAATCGAACCCAGGCCCTCGCCGTGTGAAGCGATAGCTTTAGCCACCAGACCACCAGAGCAAAAGGAGTTCTTGGCACGTGAGTTAGTACGTTGGATATGTTTACAAAAATGAATAAATGAGCTAAGGTAGTCAATTTCCAGCTAAAAAGAATCTAAAACTATAGCACCTGAGTTAGCACCTGAGTTAGTTAAATAATTAGACAAATGTTTATATATGAGTGTGATTCTAGAACAAGACTTAAGAATAATGAATAATGCTAAACTTAAAAAATATGATATCTGAGGAATTGATTTTACTAGCTATTGGATTAACACACTTTTGAACAAAAGTCACAGAGATTTAGGATATATCTTTACAATGTAGTTGATTTACTGTTTAACTAGGTAATTGAACTGGTTGGAAAATTAATGACTAATATTAATAAGGGAGGAGGGGTAGGCAAATTTTTGGTGGAGTACGAAAATAATTGAAAAATATGGATAATTAGTTTTGTTGACAGAAAAATAGTTTAAGAATCTGGCAACATTTTGGTGAAAATCCCATTTTAATACAACGTTTATAAGTCAAATTATAGCTATTTGAAACATATCTTACGATGCACAAGGTAAAAAAGGTTTGTGACCGTGCGACATGATTTTTTTATTTTGTTGTTTTATTTTCTCTCTATTTCTTTCCAATACACTAAATTTACCACTCAACATCATAATACAGTGTTGCAGCTGCTTATTGGCTTATTGCAGAGGTGGGAGGAGTCTAGAGGCAGCCAAGAACGATAGTTGCATAATCAGCGGTTTGATACGTACTACCAACAAATGTCTTTATACTGACGTTATTATTACTAATACACTTTATCTGCTTATAACATTTATTCAATAATGATATCAGACATAAGATATATATAAGATAAAAGCATAATAAAGACTGCCAAAATAATAATAAGTGTCATATACTGGAGAGTGAAGTCATCGGAGACCTTGATCCAGCAATGTTCCTGCTTATAATATACGGTTTCTCTATTGCTTTGCTGGCGTACTCAAAGAAAATGGCATTTTAACATGGGAAACAATAAGAAATCACTTACAAGGCATAGAAAAAGCCCAAAACAGCAAGATTTTTGTGAATTTTTTGACGTAAATGAGGCGCGCGCGCTTTTCCGCGATTATCTCGAAAGTAAGATTTTGACCTATTGCTTACATTCCCTCCATTATTAATGATTAGATTGAAATGATTTTCACAGGGAACATAAAACAAAGTTTGTTTGTTTATCTGGTGAAACAAAATTTGGAATATCTCAAATATTGTTCATTTTGTAGGGGGTAAAAAGGCAGATTTTTTAGTGAGTGTCAAAAGCGTACTAAATGTATTTTTTTTCGGCATGAAGACAAGCTATCACGCATTCATTCATTTCACCAGATATTGGGGTTAGATGTATTCCACGAGTGGGAAGTGTCCACAGTGCTGCTAGTACCGCCAAACCGGAAGTACAGGCTGCCATATGTCAAAATCAGTAAATATTTTTTTTCTCAATTGTTTGTTGGCTGATCTTGTTGAAACTCTGTCACATCATTTTAACTACATGCTTCTAAACATGTGCTAAAAATAAAAAAAAATGGACAATAAATAACGGAGATGCCACAACTTTATATTTAGATTCAGACACGCTACAACTTTATATTTAGATTCAGAGACGCCACACCTTTATATTTAGATTCAGAGACGCCACAACTTTATATTTAGATTCAGAGACACCACAACTTTATATTTAGATTCAGAGAGCACAACTTTATATTTAGATTCAGAGAGCACAACTTTATATTTAGATTCAGTATTGCACTAGTTGTGAATAAAGAATTTATTTAAGACAATATAAAGAAAATGAAAGTAAACTATTACAGGAGAATAAAGTGCTAAAGTGTACAAAAGTAAAATATATTAATAGTAAAAAATGGCTTGAAACTAAATTTTAGGCAGTTAAGGTGATCAATAATATATAGAAATGAGGTTGGAGAAAAGGATAAAGGTAAATACAATTTTTAGCAATTAAGGTGATTAAAAGTAAATATAACTTCTAAGCAATTAAGCTGATCAGAATATATAGAAATGTGGTTTGAAAAATGGGCACAATTAAAAACTGTATGTATTTAAAAATAAAAATAACACTATATGGCAAAAATAGTCATCAAAAGAATAGACAAATATTAAATGAGTTAGATGAGCAAAACATACACTATATGTAGGGGTTTGATTTGGACATTGTGTTTAGACAGTCTCTGTAATATTTGCATCCCTAAGGAATCTTGATAGTTCATTCTCGTTTGTGATAGTATATAATAAATTATGTTGAACAGGAAGATAATAGACTATGCTCGATTGGGGTAACTAGTGACATGGTCCTCAGACAAATAGAGAAATTAAAACCTAACAAATCCCCAGGCCCTGATGATCTGTTTGCAAGAGTTTTAAAGGAATGTAAAGAGAACTTAGCAAACCTCTGGCATATCTTTTAATATATCACTACAAACTGGCATAGTGTCAGACAAGTGGAAAAGGGCAAATGTAATACCTATTTACAAGGCAGGTGACAGGTCCTTACCTTCGAACTATAGACCAGTAAGCCTTACCTCCATAGTTGGTAAATTCATGGAATCAATAATTGCCGAGGCAATTCGTAGCCTAACTTTTTTCACTAAGGTGTTTGAGGAGGTAGATCATGGTAATGAATATGATATTGTGTATATGGACTTCAGTAAGGCTTTCGATAAAGTTCCACATCAGAGGAAACTTAAGGCACACGGAATAGGAGGTGAAATTTTTTCCTGGGTAGAGGCATGGTTGACAAATAGGCAGCAGAGAGTTTGCATAAATGGAGAGAAATCAGAGTGGGGGCACATCTCAAGCGGTGTTCCACGGGTCAGTTTTGGGCCCCCTGTTGTTTACAATTTACATAAACGACATAGATGAGGGAATAAATAGCAACATAAGCAAATTTGCTGATGACACCAAAATAGGCCGTCCAATTCATTCTAATGAGTACATTAGAGCACTCCAGGATGATTTGAATAGACTGATGCAGTGGTCGGAGAAGTGGCAGATGCAGTTTAATGTAGACAAATGCAAAGTTCTAAACGTTGGGCAGGGCAATAACCATGCCACATATAAACTGAATAATGTAGATCTTATTACTTGTGATTGCGAGAAAGATTTAGGAGTTCTGGTTAGTAGTAATCTTAAACCAAGACAACAGTGGATAAGTGTTTGCAATAAAGCTAACAGAATCCTTGGCTTCATATCTAGAAGTATAAATAATAGAAGTTCTCAGGTTGTTCTTCAACTCTATATATCTTTGGTTAGGCCTCATTTAGATTATGCTGCACAGTTCTGGTAACCGTATTACAGAATGGATATAAAATGCACTGGAAAACGTACAGAGGAGGATGATAAAGTTGATCCCATGTATCAGAAATCTTCCCTATGAGGATAGACTGAGAGCCGTGAATCTGCACTCTCTAGAAAGGCATAGAATTGTGGGAGATATGATTGAGGTGTACATATAAATGGAAAATAGGAATAAACAATGGGGATGTAAATAGCATGCTGAAAATATCCAGCCAAGACAGGACTCGCAGCAATGGTTTCAAGTTGGAAAAGTTCAGATTCAGGAAGGATATAGGAAAGTACTGGTTTGGTAATAGTGTTGTAGATGAGTGGAACAAACTCCCGAGTACCGTCATAGAAGCTAAGACGTTGTGTAGTTTTAAAAATAGGTTAGATAAATACATGAGTGGGTGTGGGTGGGTGTGAGTTGGATCTGATTTGCTTGTGCTACTAGGTCGGATGCAGTACTAATTCCTTAAGTGGAAGTGACCTGACTACCTGGAGAGGGTTATTTCCAGGTGAGGTGCGGGTGGGTGTGAGTTGGTCCTGACTAGCTTATCCTACTAGGTCAGATGCAGTGCTCCTTCCTTAAGTGAATGTAACCTGACCTGGCTGGGTCGGGGCATTGGCTTAAGCTGGTTGGAGACTTGGACTTGCCTTGCATGGGCCAGTAGGCCTGCTGCAGGGTTCCTTCTTTCTTATGTTCTTATAACTGACCTACACTTGTTATCATCACTAGAATTTTCCGATCACGTGTGAAACATTGGTGGATTTTATCATTATTCTCTCGCTTAAGTTTTCTGATTCTATACAAGAGGTTCTGACGTTTTTTGGGTCAGATATTCGTTTATGTACACCTGTTTCCTGGCTGTAATAGATGATTTAATTAGATCTGTTTTTCTGTCATGTGTGGTGAATCTAATCATAACACTTTTTCTACCATGGGACCCTAGTAATCGTGCTTCTTTTATTTCTGTCACTGGTACATTAACTATTATTTGGTCTTTTAAGATCTGTATGGTAATGTCTTTACTGTTTGCTTGGGTCATATCACTGGGAAAGAGTGGACTGTTCACTATTACTGCGTCTGATAACTTATCTTGTTCAGTTTTTTCCTCTTGTAGTGCAAAGTAGTCACTACACTTCTTAAATCTGTCAAACCAGCCTTTGTTGGCTTTAAATTCATTCACTTCAGCATTCGTTGCAGGCATTTTCTTAACGAGATCATCATGCAACTGCCTTGCTTTTTCAGATATTATTGCCTGCGAAACACTATCTCCTGCTATTTGCTTCTTGTTGATTCACACCAACAACAAAGTTTTCACTTCTTCCAGCACTTGAGATCTCTGTTTTGTGACCATACTTGCACCTTTGGCAACAACAGCGTCCTTGATTTCCTTTCTCTTGGCCACAATGGAAGAGATGGTTGAATGGGATTTGCCATAGAGCCTGGCCAGCTTAGCGATACGCACTCCACTTTCGTATTTTGCTATCATCTCCTTCTTCAATTCTACCATATTTCTGATATTCTTTACCACAGGCTTGGCACTAGGAGCTTTCTTGGGGCCCATGGTGGCTAATTTAGCAGTTGCAAGCACTAAAAACAGTGGAATAATGACAATATATCTGGTATGAATGCGTGGGTGGTGGTCGCTCACTTGTAAACAATAGCACACTGACGCTGAATGGAGTGCCGGGCCATGCGTACGCGTCCGAGATGAATCGCCAACTCCGAGCGGATTCGTTAACATCGAGCCAAAATTCTCGTGAAAAAACCTAACGAACACCGATTTTAACGAACTCCAACGCTAACGAACACCGGGGGTTGACTGTACATATTCTCCTTTTTCTGATCTCATTTGATAGAATGGAAGATATACTATAGAAATAGATATGATTTTGATTGAGCTCAAAATAGCAGAAATGTTCAATTCTTTAGCAAGTAAATAAATGACTGCCACCGTCCAATACCTGCCCAGTTGGGCCATTCAAATACGCAAGTCATGAATGACATTATTTATACAATTATTACAATAATGCAGTAGTCTGCATAACAGTAAATCTTCTATTTTTTGTGTGAATAAAAATTCCAAATGGTAAGCAAGAGTATTATTATAGAAATACATAGGTACAGTGGATCCCCGGTTTACATTATTAATTCGTTCCAGAATGCTGTTCAAATGCCATTACCAAACGAATTGACTCCCATAAGGAATAATGTAAATTAGACTAGTCCTTTTAGACCCCAAAAATACACTTACAAAAGCACTTACAACAATAAACTTACATAAAAGGGCGAGTTTGGAGACTAACATAAACCGGGGGTCCACTGTACTAATAAATAATAATAATAATGCATATAGGTAGTAGGTTGGTAGACAGCAACCGCCCAGGGAAGTACTACCGTCTTGCCAAGTGAGTGTAAAACGAAAGCCTGTAATTGTTTTACATGATGGTAGGGTTGCTGTTGTCTTTTTTCTGTCTCATAAACATGCAAGATTTCAGGTATGTCTTGTTACTTTTACTTACACTTAGGTCACACTACACATTCATGTACAAGCATATATATACACACCCCTCTGGGTTTTCTTCTATTTTCTTACTAGTTCTTGTTCTTATTTCCTCTTATCTCCATGGGGAAGTGGAACAGAATTCTTCCTTCATAAGCCATGCGTGTCATAGAGCGACTAAAATGCCGGGAGCAAGGGCTAGTAACCCCTTCTCCTGTATATATTACTAAATGTAAAAGGAGAAACTTTTGTTTTCCTTTTGGGCCATCCCTTTAGTGGGAAACTGCCCGACATGTTGAAAAGAGAAAAGAAGAAGAAAAAGCATAATGTGTATAATATAATAAATATATAATACATACAGTTGACCCTCGAGTTTCGGCAGTAATCCGTTCCCGGAGCTAGACCTCAACTCGAACCGGCCAAAAGTCGAGCTAATATTTCCCATAAGAAATAATGTAAATACAATTACAGTGGACCCCCAGTTTACGTTATTAATTCGTTCCAGAATGCTGTTCAAGTGCCGTTACCAAACAAATTCGTTCCCATAAGGAATACATGTAATGTAAATTAGATTAGTCCGTTTAGACCCCAAAATACACTTACAAAAATACACTTACATAACTGTTCGAGTTTGGAGGTGGGAAAGTAAACTGGGGGCCCACTGTAATCTGTTCCAGACACCCAAAAATATTCACAAAAAATACAATTTATAGGGAATAAATATAGTTTTACATACACACAACACATAAATACTACATACAGTATTAAATTTATAAATAAATATTTAAAAAAACATTTACAGTGGAACCCCGGATTATTGGCATCGGATTATGTTTAAAAATTGGGGAAAAGTTACCCTTTTTCCCTAAAAATATTTGTTCGGAAAGCATCCGCTGGAAAAGTCATT